>CM034149.1:748770524-748980340 GCA_019776745.2 Taxus chinensis
AGCATGGTGGTCTATTCCAAACATGTCTTGAGTTTCGTTTGCATGTTTCATCTGGTATGGAGCCACGCACAAAAGGATAGGGAGCGAATAATACACACAAGTTTCTCCAACACATACACTTGTTTGTCTTTTGTGTATGTACTGCAATGCACATTTGCACACGTAGGATGATAATCTTTTATACATCCAACATGCCTACAACAAAGCTCTTTACAATTCTACAAGGCATAGATAATCTATTCCAAACATGTCTCAAGTTTCGTTTGCACATTTCATCTAGTATGGAGTCACATACAAAAGAGCAAAGAATGAACAATACGCAAAAGTTTTTCCAAAACATACACTTTGTTGACATGTAGATTCGGCAAATATTCTAGTGTCAACAATAAAAATGCAATGAGCCTCATGATACGCATGAAGCACCAAAATGACTATGTTCGTTGTAGAGGATAGGTTTTCGAAGATGACAATTTTGGTTGCCTGCAAAAAGGGAATCGATGCATAGGAAACCATACACTCATTCTTCAACCATGTTTAGATACCACTTTGGACTATCAACATCCATTTTAACTAACTATGACCCGTGTTTTGTTAGTCATTTTTGGCAAGCATTGTAGGACATGATGAATACACATTTGGATAGGCCAATGGTATTTCATCCTCAAGTAGATGGACAAAACAGAAGTTATCAACCACATATGTACAACAATGTGCATCCGCGCACAAGGGATGATAATTTGTTATACATCCAACATGCGAGAAAGAAGTGCATCGATGCACAAAAATCCACACGCTCCTTCGTCATTCATGTTTGGATACACTTTGGACTCCCAACATCCATTGTATTTGACAATGACCCAGGGTTTGTTAGTCATCTTTGTGTTGGTTTGAAAATCTATCGGTTAGGCAGATCGTGGGGAAACAGGCCAACAGTATGCAGGCCATAGCCTCTCTTTGAGACAGCAAAGCGAAACTGGTTTATTGCTATTCTATCAAGCAGGAATCTGTGCAAATCTACACTATTCTAACTTCAGGGGTTTGAGATCTTATTCCAGTAGAGGTAGTTCCAAATGCGAACAGAAAGGTAAGAGGGAAGGAACGGAAGAAAGTAGATCTAAAGGGAGAAAAGAAATGAATTCCAAAGATGGAAAGGTCAGAGGGTTTGGTTTATGCTTTGGGCTGGTAGTAAACAGAGCCAAACCTACTTGCATAAACAAACAAAGCAATACTGATGAATATATGACAATAAAAAGAATGAATCCAACAGAATAGAAACACAGATCTAACTTAAGAAAGATATGATGCAAATAACACATATATTGAGCACAAAGTCTTAACATATATATTAAAATCTCTTCTGTTACAAGAAGGCACAAAGTCTTTCTCTCTTCACCTCTTTTCCATACAAAAATGTCCACCTAGAATACAACAAATATTCCAGTATTTATAGAAGGAGAAGGAGAAAGAAGACAAAAAGAAGCCAACCACTATCTACAAAATATCTAAAAATTCACAAGTTGACTTTGGGCAAGTTTTTGGATGGCAACATCCCATGATGTAGCATGGATGATGTCATCGTAAATGCCAACATACTTTTTAAATATTTTTACAAAAAGATCGAAGCATACACAAGAAGAGAAACTATTCGTCGTCATCTCTTTGCTTGAACGGAGTGTCTTGCTTCTTATCGGGAGAGGCGATGTGATACTGAGCTCGGTACTCCATAAACTTGCTGATCATTGTCTGAAGTGAATTATGATCAGGACCCTTGAAATGGTCGCCAATGAATTCGCAAGTTTCCTTTTCATTTTTGAGCTTATCTGGTAGCCCGATGTACTCGTTGCATGCCTCAATCAAGTATCCAACGAAATCGCAGCAAGCCAGAAGGTTATTGATAAACTCCCGGTCAAAAGTGACCTCTAGCGCCAAACCTTGAGTTGCGATATCCTTGAAGAGCTGGATTGTCTCGTCTGCTTCCCTCAAAGTGAATGCTTTACTAAGCATCCCTGGAGACATCTTTGTGACCATCTGCTCCATTTGATGCTTTGCATCCAGGGCTTCCTCCTTGATTTTATCTATCCTTTCCAGGATAAATTCCATTTGATCAACCCGGTAATCTAAAGCAACGAGAGCTTTGTTGTGTGCCCGCGGGTGATCAATGACGCCGGCCTTTAGTAGGTCATCGACTGAGCAATCAACCATTGCCTGAAAAGTTTCATGTTGCAATCTGGCATTGTCTAACTCCTCGGAGAGGGATCCTGCTACTGCCTGCAGCTCCTTGTTTGCCTGATCTATACTCTGGTAGATTTTTGTGAATTTCATGATTATTTCCTCACTGTCTCTAAGGACTCGCTCTATCCAGGAGGACATTGCCGCGCCTTGTTCACCAATCTTGGTGTATTCATTTATCTTGTCCTGACTTAGAACTTCAGGGGGCTCGGCGGTGGTCGTAGGAGGTGCATTGCCCATTCTCTACAAAGCTTGGAGAAGATGTTTATTTTGTTCTTTTAGTATCCTCTTCTCTTCCTTTGCTTCTTGAAGTTTCTAGCAGAGGGCATCTACTGCAGACAAAGCCTCTCCTTGCAGGCTCTCAGATTGGTCTTAGACCACGCAACTTAATTATTCACACACAAAGATGACCTCGCACATTCAATGGCCCATACACAGCATGAACACAAACTTCTTTATATTAATGAATGAGAAATATTACATTCAAGAACAAGTGTAATACAATCTTACACAAAGCACAAAACTAACACGCACAAGAACACTATGCAAGCCTTAAAAGCATGAGCACATCATGCAACTCAATGACACACATGCCACTCAATGGCATACTTACCACACAACCTATTATGTACGGTAAAACAATGAACAATTTGGATGTGCACCAATAATCAATGCCTTGCAACCATAACACGGAAGCTATTTGACCTCAATGCACATGAGCACATCACGCAAAACCCCAATGACAACATGAACTCCATGCATCTTAATGTTGCATGCTGTCATGCAAGCACGACATACACAAGAAGAACACTAGTTATAGTTTCAATGCACCCAAGCGCATCATGCACAAACACACTATTCAAATCGATCAAGCATGTCCCATGTAATCACAACACATGCACGTATGTTGTGCACAAATTTAACATGCAGGAGCACACCATTTAACTTCATGACATACTTGACATACAACCCAAATGAGCGAGAAAACAATGCACAAGTTGGATATGTACCAAAATTAAATATGTTGGAACCATAACAAACAAGTCATTCGACCTCATTGCACATGAAAGCATCATAATGTTGCATGCTGCCATGACAACATGAACTCCATGCATCTTGATGTTGCATGCTGCCATGCAAGCACGACATACACAGGAAGAACACTAGTTATAGTTTCAATGCACAAAAAAGCGCATCATGCACAAACACACTATTCAAATCGATCAAGCATGTCCCATGTAATCACAACACATGCACGTATGTTGTGCACAAATTTAACATGCAGGAGCACACCATTTAACTTCATGACATACTTGCCATACAACCCAAATGAGCGAGAAAACAATGCACAAGTCGGATATGTACCAAAATTAAATATGTTGGAACCATAACAAACAAGGCATTCGACCTCATTGCACATGAAAGCATCATATACAACCCCAATGACAATATGAGTTACATGCAACTTGATGTTGCCTAGTAGCATTCAACCGCAACACACATGAGGATACTAATTATGACATTAAAACAACACAAATTCTATGTGACTTGATCTCATGTAATGCATTACAACCATGGCACACATGACAACACTTATTGCAACATTAATTCAACATAAATTTTATGTGGCTTGATGTCGTGTAGTGCCATACAATTGTGACACATATGAGGACACTAATTACAACCATAGCATGAACTAAGTGTGACTTGATGTTGCATAGAACCTTACAATTGTGATGCATGCAAGGAAACTAATTACAATATGAATTCTAGGTGATTTGATGCCATGTAGTGCCATACAGTTGTGACACACATAAGGACATTAATTACAACCTCAATACACATGCAAACCTCGCATATAAATATACACATGCCTCGCATGCCATCACACTCATATGGATAATTGTCACTTGTACGTGTACATGTATACCATGCAACTCGTACGCGCCATGTTTATGCAATGGTCCACAAATCCACTATTCACAACCTAAAGACATGTATACAACTCGATGACATTTCTAATTTAACATCAACATGTAGGAAGACAAAATGATACTTCAATGTGCATTGGTCACGCAAGTAGAACTACACCATGTAAACCTCTAAATGCACATATACACGTTGTCACGAAGTACCAACCTATGATGTAATTTTGATGCCCATTACCACATATGCATTGCCATATATTCTTAATGCACATAAGCCCACTATCCCAATTTGTACCAACAATATATTCCTTACAACCATAACACAACCCATTCGATCTCAATACACATGAGTGCATCATGCACAACCCCATTAATGACATGAATGCCTTGCAACATGATATCGTGTAACCACAATGCACACAAAGATAGACAATAATTATAACCTCAATACACATATACATGCCACCACACATGTGGACGCCATCTAACTTATAAATGATACATACCACACAAAACCCCTCAAAGCACACTATCCCGATTAGTACCAACAATAAATTCCTTGCAACCATAACATGCAACACATTTGATCTCAATACACATTAGTGCATCATGCATAACCCTAGCGACAATAGGAATGTCATGCAACATGATGTCGTGAAACTGCAATATGCACAAAGAAAAACACTAATTACAACCTCAGTACACATGCACATGCCACCACACATGTGCACACCATCTAACTTATATATGATACATACCACACAAACCCCTCAAAGCACACTATCCCGATTTGTACCAACAATAAATTCCTTGCAACCATAACATGCAACACATTTGATCTCAATACACATTAGTGCATCATGCATAACCCTAGTGACAATAGGAATGTCATGCAACATGATGTCGTGAAACTGCAATATGCACGAAGAAAAACACTAATTACAACCTCAGTACACATGCACATGCCACCAAACATGTGCACACCATCTAACTCATAGATGACACATACCCCACAAACCCCTTGAAGCACATATACACGCAATACCACCCTATGATGCCCATAAACCATAGTGTATGCAATGTAATCCTAATGCGTGTAATCACACTATCCCAATTCATACCAACAATCAATGCCTTGCAACCACAACACACAACCCATTCGCACCTTAATGCACATGAGCATCGTGCGAAACCTTGGTGATTACATGAATGCCATGCAATTTGATGTCATGCAATGCCATACAACTGTAATGCGCACAAAGACACTAATTACAACCTCACACAAATACACATGCAAATTTTGCACACCATAACGCATGTGCACACCATCTGACTTCTAAATAACCTCAATGCACATGAGCATAAATCTTAGTGAAAACATGAAACTTAATGTCATACAATCGTAATGCACACAAAGATACTAATTAGAATCTCAATACACATGCAAATTTTACGCACCATCACACATGTGCACGCCATATGACTCCTAAAGGACACATGCCACCACATTGATACTTGGCATGCATAGATAGATGTCACTCACTTGTACTTACACGCCATGCAGATTACACATACCATGCAACTCAAATGCACACAAATACACTATTCACGACCCATTCCGTTTAATCCCAGCACACACAAGGACACGCGCCGTACAACTTTGATGCTCATTAACAATGTCCATGACATGCTAATTTGATACGCCTTAGCCATACATGCACGAATACACCATGACCAACAATGCACGACCGTAATGTGTAACTTTGACAACCATGATCAACCCTGGTCGTATATGCAATATGATACACAATGACAATATACATAGTAGAAGCAAACAAATAAAAACTTAAACACGTAAATATCACACTAAAAAATACAAATTCATAAACAAATAAATAATATGATAATTCTAAAATAGAGAACAATTAACAAATAAACATATAAAATAAATTTAAAATACTAATACTAAATGCATTTCTATTCTATTTGTATTTGAAAACAATAAAAGTCATAATGTATAACCATTATTGTTGGCTAGATTTTCCGCATAGCATCAAACCTAGGCAGTCATGAGATAAATCTCCCTCATTTAACCGGTGAGGCTCCCGTGTCAGATTTGTCAATAAAAACGTGTTATTATCTATCAGGGGTTTTACTTTAACCACTTAGTTCATGAACCATAACTAAGAAGTTCTGCAGCAAGTAAGCAGCTGTTTAAGAAAGGAAAGTTATAGAAGAAGGAAGTAAAGGAATTATAGAGAAGAAATGGGGAAGATGTGCATCCCAATTAGTAGATAGCAGAGCTAATTGCATGCACATAGAAGAAACTTAATAGATATGAACACACAGAATTATAAAACAAAGGCAGCTCTATATCTAGATCTAAAATAACACAAAGTTTATCAAGAGATCTAAGATTCAAAGCAAGAAACACAGTACACCGTGACACAAAGTTCTCCGGAAACCTGCTCCTTTGTATTCCTTTGCTCCAAGTTGCTCTCAAGGGTTCAGCACAAAGTCTAGAACACAGGATTGCTGCTTACAAATTCTGATCGATCATTAACCCGGAGGTTCTTCTCCTACTTATAGAATGTAGGAGGGAAAGTACAAATGGAAAACTCACACTGAACTGAAACATAAACAACAAGTAATGATGACATTTGGCAATCATCCTCAACTATCTTCTCCTTAAGTGACACATGTATCACTTAACTAATAGAATGGTTCCACATGACTTTAAGTAATGGTTGCAAAACCAATAACTTAGAAGTTTTACAATTTCATCCGGGAACATAAAAAATAGAAGAAGAAAGAAATAGAAGAAGTCATGCCAGCTGTAATATTTATGTCTTCTTCTTGTTCTGATATCGGATATACTTGTCGAACATGTAATTCAGCATCCCTCCATCTGTTTTAGCCACTGCTTCTTTCTCTGTCCTGAATTGCAGCAACCCCTCATTCAACACTTTGATGCACGCTTCCACATCTTCCAAACTCGGCCCAAACCTCGCAATGTCTGCCTGCAGCGCCACCAGTCTACTAATAGAATTCATCGTGAAAGGCTTGGTAGCTTTATCAATTCTCTTTTGTACCATCAGAAGAGAACCTTCCAGGGAATTAGGCACCTTAGTTGAGACGATCCGCACGTATGAAGTGACATTCCCGTCCATTATCTCTTCAGTGAAAGAAATGACACTGTCTGGTAAATCTGATGTTCTACTCTCAAGTGCCTACATCCTCTTCAGCAAAACTCTGCAGATTTCCAAATGGAAAGATACTGCAAACTCTAGTTGCTTCCCCTTCTCGACTGATCCGTCCGGTACAATCTGTTCCGCAATCAATACATCTCCCGGCAGCTTGTTGATCTCGGCCAAAATACTCAGGTTACTCTCTGCAACTGTATTCATGCCTTCTATGTTTGCCATCAGTTGCTTTAGTTGATTTGCTGCATCGTTCATAACCTTTAGGCGGGCTGGCACTTCCCCAAGTTGTACAGAAGCTTGACGAATAATCAAATCCTTCCATTCGTCAATGGCCTTTACTTGATTGCTTGCATCTTCCATTTCCTGCATAAGATGATCACTCACCTGCTCTGAAATGGGCTGAATGGAAGGTTTAGCAACCTTGGCTATGATCTCACATAATTGAGATACTTGCTTCTGCAACTCTTCTTTCTCCGCCTTCTCACTGTCAAGCCTAAGGAATAAAGCATCTATCAATGTCTGTGTGTCCTGCTTCAATCCTTCAGTGGTGGCTTGACCGAGTGGTACTTTGGTCACTGTCACATCTTCTGCCGTGAGCTCCTCTTCTATCTTTCCTTCTGCCGGAATTGATATCTCAGCAAACTTCTCTCCCGAATCCTCGATGATCAACCTAGAAGTTGCTTTAGCAACTTTAGGCCTTCTGTCTCTTCTGCTCAGGTCCCGGAGTAGCTGCAAGTCATGCTCCTCTAAGTTCATCTCCATTCTCGCTTCTGGAACCAACTGCAAAGCTAACCATTCCGAGAAATTACTTCTCGGAGAGTGAGAAGTCGCTGAGTGCACTACCATCTCCCGCTCTGCATCCTCTCCGTCAGAAAGTGCCACAGTGTTATGGCTGCCATCCTCTGAATCATCCAAGGACAAAGCTCTTTCGAACTCTGCCATCTGCAGCTTCAACGTATCCTCTGGAACAGGCACTGAACGAAGTGGCTGAGGGGAGAAGATGAATGTCACTGGATTTAGTGGAGGCATGGAAGCATCCTGCTGCTGCGGTGCAATAGTTGGTGAAGCATTGGGTACTGGAGAAACTGGAGTTAAAGTCATGGTCGTAGAAGTGATCCTCTCCTTGGATTGAGATCTTCTATGTACTTTCAACTTCTCGACTTTCCTGCTGCTTTCTCCTCCGTGCTTTCGCTTGAGGGAATCTCCTGCGCCGAAGTTGCCCGTGACTTGATTCATCAATGCTTCATCAAGGCAATATCCCTTCGTCAGCAACCAGTTTGAAGTATTCACCAACACAGCTCTCGACCTTTCTTCAATTGTGTTGCAGCCTCCTATGTTATTCTGCAGTATGGCTTTATCTCCTCCCATTTGATGGTAAGTGTCAAGTACCACATTCCCATCATCTTTAAGATCCGCAGGTATCCGCGCTAGTCCAAAGTCGAACACTTGCTTTGCTGATAGCCTGCTGAAATCTTTCTTTCTAACCTCGTACTCACTTTTGCACTTCATCCAGAAATCTTCTAATGAAGGCACATGTGCGTACTGCTGGGAGATTGTCTTCCTGGCTACTCCAAATGGATCGAAGTTCAGCCGTGCAGGGAAGAACTCTTGCTCATACTCGGATAACATTTGCGCTTCCATCCCTCGAGCTCTGTGAATGCTAATGCAGTTGTAATATCCCACAGTGATTGGGAAGAAGCCCGTAGACTTGTGCCGCTTTGACTGAAGGTCGTGTAACTCCACAAGTTGCCTGCTTAGCTCCATGGCGATCAATCTATCATTCAGATACCTGGGCATCTTTATTGGTTCTCCAGAAAAGCCCGTAACCCTGAGGTATGTGAAATCTGCAAATTGAATGAATAGACTTCCAATCTTGGACACAGCTTCCCACGCTTCCTTGCTTACCCTGTTGGCCTTCAAGTCTTTGTCTAGCCTGCAGATGAAATCGTAGAAGAAGTCATCGTTGATCACTTTGAAGTCTTTCTCGCCTGTAGGTGCAGTAAGCTGCGGGTAGCACTCGAAAATGGGGTCCTTGGAAAGAACACCACATCTATCCAGCTTGGAAAAGACGCCTTGTGAAGCTGCAGCATACACCAAGTATGAAGTCATCTTGAAGCTGAAAGTACGCTTCACGTTCCGGAGTTGCTCACCGATGTTGTTGCTAATAATTTCCGACCAATTGATTATAGAATCAACCTTGTTGATTTCAATGGTCCTGATGAAAGCATACATCCATGTACGGAAAGTGTAAGCATTCGCTTCGCCATTCATCCTGCATAGCAATTTGACGACATCATCTACCTCCTGCACCAAATTGGACCGTGGAAGAGTTCTCGGGAACTTTGAAGGAGATCTAGGCTTCTTCATGTATCGGCTATTCATGATGCTCACGCAATCAGCTCTATGCTTCTCCCATCTACTGTCAGCATCCTGAATGCTAATAGAAGTCACCACCTTTCGCACTGGAATCTTCAAACAATAATTGATGAACTCTGCGTCCAAACGAATTATTGTCTTTCCCGAAGCATCACGCACTGATCTGGATGAAGGATGATAAGATCTAGCACACTCCATCACGAACTCTGGCAATTGGGCTGTACATGGAAAAGCTGCAGCTCGGATAATTCCACTGCTTTTGACCGCACGCATGAGTGAAGTCTTTCCCGCTCTGGATCTATCAATCAAATCGGCAAGAGGTTCCGGGCCTAGATCTGTGTCTCCTATGTCTGCAAGTTTGGAAGCAATGCATGACTCCATCGTGCTTTCTTTTTCATCTCCCTTCGCCATGGCTTTGTCTATCTTCGTCTGAATAATTCTTTTTCTTCTTACTTGGCCGGATTTCTTCAATACTGGTGCAGATCTGGACAATTCTTCAGATTCGGAGGATATTTGCAATGTATTGGACATTGATAAAAACTCTCTTTTCTTTTGTAAAGCACCTGTAATGAATTCCTGCAATTTATTCAGACAAAAATGGCCACCGGAGCATGAATAGTGAATTTAAATTGTAAAAATCTACACTTTTCAAGCCTGCTGCCCCAAAAATTGGTGTTTAATTTGCACATAAAGAGAGCATGAATCCTTTCAATCAACACCTGAGCTCCTGTAACACCTGTGGAAACAATTATGCAAACAAAGATCAACCTCCTCCAAAGCATGCGCCAAATCTGGAAGCTTTTAGCCTTGTTGTCACCTTGTCTGAGCAAAATCCTTCCTCTAATGGGGGCGCACTTTTCCACTTGGCTGCAATTCTTCACCTGTGATTTGAATAATTCACCCATATGGCTGCCCATGCTTATATAACCTTCACAATTCTATAATTAATAATTGCCCTAACAATTAAAGGCAATTAATTAATTAAAAATCATGTTTTTCTCTTTTAAAAATAGCATGTTTAAGGACAGCCATCCAATAAATTAAATTAATCCAATTTAATCCTTCACACATCACTTCACTTAAGCTTCACAGTGTGCTTTGACCATAGCCACTGAAAATAGAAATTAATTTAATGTTTTGATGCCTTAAAAAACATTAAATAATACCCAAATGGGGCGCACTTTTTGAGAGGAAGAGGGCAGCCATTAAATAAATTAAATTTAATGCTTTTAAATCCTTTCTTTTATTTCAACTTTGACTTGTTGACTTCCTCCAAGCTTGGGCGCACTTTTTGAGAGAATAGATTAATTAAAATAATCAATTTAAGGCTGCCATTCTCTCACCAAAGGGGGCGCACTTTTTGAGAGAATAGATTAATTAAAATAATCAATTTAAGGCTGCCATTCTCTCACCAAAGGGGGCGCACTTTTTTGCACATGTAATTCTATTTTTAAGAATTTTTCCACAATGGGATTCTTTACCCTGCAAGGCAGGCACCAAAATCCCGTGATCCACTTAAGTGATTTGACTTTGACAATGGGATTATTTACCCTGCAAGGCAGGCACTAAAATCCCATGATTTCACTTAAGTCACTTTCCTTTTATTTTATCATGGGAATTTTCACCCTGCAAGGCAGGTAATAAATTCCCACCTGCCTGCGGCCTCTAACTTTCCCACTGCAGCTTAAGTGATTTTTATAACACGGGAAAAAGTACCCTGCTAGGCAGGTATAAAATTCCCACCCTGCCTGCGGCTTCTATTTTTCCCATTGCAGCTTAAATCCTTTGTTTTCCAAAAATGCGCCCATCCCCGCAGGGGCTTTTCCGTGCACGACTTCGCTTTTTCCCGGTGATCCAGACCTCCGATGGCAACTTCCTCCGGGCATAATGTGCGTATATGTTTTCTAGCTGCTCCAGGCCAAAAATCGGGCTTACCCGGCAAAGGAATTGTTCCAGAGAAATTTCACAGAAAACGAAACGGGACACCACAAAAACACGAAAAATTGTCAAAAGTTACAAATAAAGCCCAAAACTTATTCCAAGTTAAAACCCTTCTGGCACATAGGAATAATAACATATTCGCTCATAATAGAGTTAAAACGGAGCGCAAATAGCCTCATACGGGGCTCAAAATAATTAAATACAAATTTCCCGCAGACAAATCCCGACGACAGAATAAAACAATTTTGGGCATCTGGGTATTTGGCGAAAAAGGCTAATATGGCTCTTTAGGATTATCTTGACGCAATACAAGAACTTTCAGGCAATAAAAACACAAAACGACCCATTATTTTAAAAGTACGAAAAATTTTCGGATAGGGTAGTCGCAGATTTCAGGGTGAAATCTGGGTGACACCAAATATATATTATTCTAAAACAAACACATCCAACCAAAACATATTTAAAATAAAACTAGAATTGATTAATATCACTTCGAAATATTTTAGTAATAGATCACAAGTATATGTTCCCACTAGGAATCAAGATTTGACGAGAAAATTCAAAACGGCTTCCCCCTAAGCCAGGTTTTTTCAAACTAAACTTTGACAAAGCAGCAGATGGAAACCTTGGTGTGTCAAGTGTCGGTTGTGGTAGTAGGAGATTGCACTGTGTCTCCAATTTAGATAGCGTCTTGCAACCTTATCATGTTATAAAAAGAAATTATAGCGACAATTGTTTAATTTACAATTAACAAGTTAAGATAACTAATTTATAACACATCCATTTGGCCAACATATTATCATATAATTATAAAATAAACACAATAATTTTAATTTTAAGTTTTGAATAGTAAGTTGATCATTACTTCAACCTTATCTATTGATCTACTGTTGAAAAAGTCTCTTTTGTTATGATGGAGTATATAAATCCGATGTAGTTGAATTCCCCCTACTTTGACTTATTTTCTCTTTGATTACAATGTAGCTTGTATCTTGATCATTATTTTGACTTCCCCAAGATGTGAATTGAGTTGTAATTGCTCTTTAAGAGGTGAAGCCATGTGGGTTTCCAGCAAGCATAACAGAAATTTATGAAAATGATGCAGAAGCATCACCTAGAGTACTTCATTTCAACAAAATTTCATCTTGAGCATGTTAAGAAGGTGTCCATAGGGTAGGCTCTTAGGTGGGTTGATGAGCCTTCAAGTGATCTAGGAATTCAAATTTTGATGGTTTTGTGTTTTCCCGCCCAAATGGAAAATTTGAAATTCCAAATATACTTTGAAGTCATTTTGGATAAACAAGTGTGTGTAAAAGGTTTAAGAGGTTAATGGGAGTATGTGAGGGGCCTAGACATGTTGAAGGTAACCCCTTGGGGGTGTAAAAAGTTGTTAGAAGGTACTAGAGGTCTAAAATACATCTTTTTGTATAATTTTGTATATGGGGATATGTGGAAAAACAGTTAGGTTTTTGGAATGTAAATGAGAAAGGGATAAAAGGCTCGAACAAGGACTTAGTTAGAATGATCCTCACGAGATCTCTGAGGGAAAAGAAAAGAGGAGAAGGAATATTGTAAGAAAAATACACTTTAATGGAGGAAACTCTGTTTTTGCATTCAGATATTGTTTTCTAGATGCAGGAGCATCATTGCATGAGAGAGTTTATTGTTGAGGTTATATAGTTTCGAGTGATATCTAGTTGTTTTCCCTCCACCTTCGTCCTTGTTCAAGTTCAAATTGGTGTGTGTGTGAAGTGTAAGTGTAAGAGTAAAAAAATCTTGTAATAAGTGATAAATGGTAAATTTTGACCTAGTAAAAGGGTTGTCTTTTGTTGATAAGGTCATGAGATGGAGATTACCAACAAATTTTATCCTAATCTCTTTTGTTATGGAATATGGTTGAGTTTTAGTAGGAAAGTCTAGGTTTGTTAAGCTTCCTAAGGAGTAGAAAAAGGAGCAAAAATATTGTAAATCATATATGCTTGGTCAAGAATTCAGTAGAAGATAGGAAGTTTTTCCATGTAATTTAAATATGTATGAAGTTCAATAATAACATAGACCTCTATTTTGTATAATTTAACATGCATGTTTTCCATGTATGATGTTGAAGGGTCTATGAATGGGCAGTGACTTCAAACTTCAAAGTCTTGAAAATTCTTCCTAATCACTTTGCTGTCATAAAAAATGGATTAAGCACGTGGTTAGGATCATATTGTAGTTTTTCCAACTCTTGATAATGTATTACAAAGATTTTATAAGCTTTTGAAAGGCCTCAGGTTTCAGCTAGGGCATCAGATATCTCCCAAACTGCCCAAGCAAATTCCTTTAAATTCAAACCATATTTCTGCCCTGGCATTTAGAGGAGGACCATGAATTTTCAGATCAAAAGGACAAGTGTGTAAAAATATCTCTTTGACAGAAATCTTCAGAACCATGACAGCATTGTTTTAGTGTGTGCTGAAGCGTATCAGAAGTCATAACTTCTGCAAAACACGTCCAATTGATCTGAAATTTGGTATGTGAAGTCTTGAGGAAATTTACGAAGCGGGTTTTAAACGGTTTATGTTGAAAATGTGTAATTTTTGAGCAGTTAATGACAGAAATTTCGAGGAAACAGGGAAGAATACAGTCAACATTAAAAGAAGAAATTCGATGATAAAAGGTAATTTCTTGATATTGCAAAGGCTTAGAGTTGAATTTGTGATATTTTGTGGTATTTTGGAGGTGTGTGCAAGATCTTAGAGGGTTGCGAGAGCATTTTTATAAACTGTCAAAAATTCAGCCTTGTCTAAGCATTCTAAAACTTGTTTTCTGAGTTTTGCCAATGGACCTAAATACAGAGTTATAAGAGTTTGAGATACATTAATAAGGTTGAATCTATTATCATAGACCTAAAATTTAAGAAATTGAAGATAAGAAGAGAGTAAGGTATGGATCCTAGCTTCATAAAAGCTAAAACAATGTTGCCAAGGAGTCTAAAGCAGAGATATATGAACTTTGCTATCAGTTATAGTGATTATATAAGCACTGTCCCATGACAGATCTTAGAGACTATCAAAAACAAAGAAGAGAACAATTGGCACCTAAGGTAGCTTATAAGAATATAGAGTGAGTGGATACTTAGAACAAATATTTGGAGAAGCTAGTAAAAGCAGTAGTGCCTTCAAGATAAAGAGGGATCTTAAGTGTGAATCAAATAGTCTTAAGGGTAAATAGAGCTAAGATAGGCATAAATTTTGGTATCGGTGCATGGAGCTCTGTGATTATTGTTTTGTAAATGCTATTATAGGGAATGGAGTTTATCATGATTGCAGGGAGAATATTGTGAGCAGCAATAGAAGAAGGCCAGAAAGAGAGTTAAGTCAAGGAGATAAGAGAAGGTTCTTGAGTGAATTGCTGACAAGAACAAACCCTGAAATCCATTAAAGGCTTGAAAGAAGTTTTTATAAAGGAGATTGCAGGTGTTGTTCATTGAAGCATTGAGCAAGAAGATCAAGAGACTAGGGTGCAATAGACCTAGGTGAGGATCTGAGATTGTCAACAGACCAAGCAAGGAGAGCTTGGGTGAGATAATCATTGAGGTACCAAAAGACTAAGAAGAAGGCTTAGGTAAGGTATCCAGTTGAAGAGTGATAGAGTACCTGCTGAGAAGAAGAAGAAGCATACAGAGACCTACAAGAAAGAGAGGCAAGAGCATATTGAGCTCAGAGAAAAAGTAAAAGTCTAGAGGTAGACATGAATAGAAAGATGAAGGGTTTGATAGAAGAGGATTGTCACGAAAAGAGAATGAAAGATATTCAGAAAAGTAAGATAGATGTGGAGAGAGAGACAAAAGAGATAAGAGAAAGGCTAGATCACCTAATGAAGCTGCTACAAAACAAAGTTAATGGTTGGAAAATGAAGAAGGTCAAATGGCCTTTAGACCAGTTGATGTTTAAAAAGGATGAGGCACAATATGAGGATCTTCATAAGGGAAGAAGAGAGGAACTTCTATGAGTGAATATTTCATATGACAGGTATGGATTGCTTGTAGTAACACTTCAAGAAAATGGATTTGCAGATGTTAAAACAGCAAGAACTCAAGGGAAAACAGTATATTTTGAGAAATGGTATGATCTATATGAGAATGATAACAAGAAAGGTTTGAAATTTTAGTTTTCTGCACCTACAAGAGTGGAAATTTGTGACAATGTGATAGAAACCAAGTATGAAATGTTCGTAGAGATGATGAGGAACTTATCCAAGGGTAAGATAAATGATGAAATTCACAAAAATATGAGCAGATCCATATGTTTATCAGCCATGCAAGGAAGAAAGACAAGATAAAGGTAAAATTTTCAGAATTGGGACAGCATACTATAAGTTTTAAACAAAATAAAGGTATGAAAGTCTTTCTACAAATCATATATCAGATTGGAGAAGGTTTGAAGAGCTACCAGACAAAGGAAAATCAGTTTAATAGTGAAGTGAAGAATGGAAGAAACATGGAACAAGAATTCAATGTTCTAGTGAGAACTATATTACTTCAATTTTTCACTTTAACATACTCTCTTGATGATGGATCTGCAGGTATAGAGGTTGAAAGGCAAGAAGACAATGAGGAAAATGAGAAAAGAGGAATAAGAAGAATATTTCAATTCAAGCTAGAGGGAAGATGGATTGGTGGAGAACTCCAAAATAGCAAGAAACTTGACATTTGTGGTGAAACAGTGATGGTAAGGGAACAAATTTTAGTTGATCTTCATTCCACCATAAGCATGATGGATTGGATCCCACAAGTATTTGGGTCAGGTCATCAATTTGAAGGTAAGGTATGTTTATCATGCATTTTCTTATTCAATCTCCATAAGAAACATTTTTAAAGAAATGCTTGTTCAAATTAGCTATTGAAATGATGATTTCAAGTGAACAAAATGAATGAGAATTCATATTAGAACAAGGGTTTGATGAGGTATTAAGACATAGACAACAGAAAATGACAGGAGCGTTCATACCAGGGGATAATAAATTCAGTTTTCAATACATTCATACAAGTAAAGAGGAGAAAACATGGTCAATAGATGACAAGAATGACTTGGAAGTGTATATAGCAGACTTTTTGAGAGAATGTTCATCTAGAAAACTCATGGAATCTCAAAAAGGTCGAGAAAATTATTAAGGAACAATGATATGTAAGAAGTATACAAGAAATGACAAAGAGATTGAAGGCAAGACAAAGCATATAAAACAAGGTTTAGTCAAAGGCAACAAAGTTTCAGTCCTTGAAAAGAAGAAATCAGAAATCATGTTGAAACAAGAAATTAAGAGCTGTTTAGGGGGTGTTACTTGGTGCATTGACAAGATTAATGACATGGGAGAAACCATCCATCAAATATACACAAGTGTAGCGTTGAAAATCGTGAATGAAATCCAAGAATGGGTTAAAGATCACATGGACAACTCAGATTTGAACAAACATGTCGAGAGAACTCGGAGGCAACTCAAAGAGAGTAGGAAAAATAGGGAGAATGCAAGAGAAATTCTTGCAAAAACACCTTTAGAAGATGGAATCCAAAGAGGAGTCAAGATATCCAATGAAGAGATTAAGCATGGATCAAGGAGACAAATGCCAAAACAAGGGGAGTACTAAGGAAACAAAGGAAAGCCTTAGCATGGAAAATGGAAAACATAATGAGGATGCTCTTAGGTTGAAGGTATTTGATAAGAAGTCAAGAAATAGATCTTGGCATGCACAATAGAAAAGGCAATGGTGTTTTGAAGGCAAGCAAAAATTGTAATGGAATTACTTGTATAAATTTGATTATTAGCAGCAATATAAAACCAATGAAGACAATATTTCAAATAAATGATAGCTTAGCCACTTCGAGGGGGCAACCTCCAAACCAAACAATAAGACTCAAATGCTGAATATGATGATCAGCTACTACCTACTAACCCCTATATATACCATTCCTATGATATGGCCAACACCAAGGCCGACCCACTAATGAAAATATAACATATATGAATGAGATACATAATGATAAGAAGTTATGATAGCCACAAGTCGGCTATCTACATCCAACATAAGATATATGATTAAGGGCGTAGCAAAAATGAAGGATGCAGGAGTGAATCAAGTGGATCAAGAAAATGATAATGAAGTCTATGAAAATGAAAAGGAGAAGCTATGCAAAGAGATGGAGTAAGAAGCAAAGGAGAGTTGTTATCTGCTAACATGTTTGTTTCATGTGCAAGTACAAGTCAAGGAAGAATGACAACCAGACAAGACAAATGAATATTGCTCACTTGAAGAGCATGATAAAGCATCATTTAAAAGGTATCACCAACATTGAGATCAGTAATTTTTCAATTTATGAGCAACAAGGATGGAGAAATCATGAGCAAAAGCAACAAGTTCAAAAAGCAGGGAATAGTGAAAACTCGTGAGAAGGAGCTCATGGCAAAATTTCAAGTAGGGTAATCTGATGCACGAGCATCATTGCATGAGAGAAAGTTTCTTGTTGAGGTTATATAGTTTGGAGTGATATCTAGTTGTTTTCCCTCCACCTTTGTCCTTGTTCATACTCAAATTGGTGTGTGTGTGAAGTGTAAGTGTAAGAGTTAAAAAATCTTGTAATAAGTGATAAATGGTTAATTTTGACCAAGTAAAAGGAGTCTATCAGGTGTAAGTGAGTTGTCTTTGGTTGATAAGGTCATGAGATGGAGATTACCAACAAATTTTATCCTAATCTCTTTTGTTATGGAATATGATTGAGTTTTAGTAGGAAAGTCTAGGTTTGTTAAGCTTCCTAAGGAGTAGAAAAAGGAGCAAAAATATTGTAAGTCATCTATGCTTGGTCAAGAATTCAGTAGAACAGCGAAGATAGGAAGTTTTTCCATGTAATTTAAATATGTATGAAGTTCAATAATAACATAGACCTCTGTTTTGTATAATTTAGCATGTTTTCCATGTATGATGTTTAAGGGTCTGTGAATGGGCAGTCACTTCAAACTTCACAGTCTTGAAAATTCTTCCTAATCACTTTACTGTCATAACAAATGGATTAAGCACATGGTTAGGATCATATTGTAATTTTTCCAGCTCTTGATAATAAACGGGTATGTATCAAGGATTTTATAGGAAGCTTTTGAAAGGACCTCTGTTTTGTATAATTTAGCATGGTTTCCATGTATGATGTTGAAGGGTCTATGAATGGGCAGTGACTTCAAACTTCAAAGTCTTGAAAATTCTTCCTAATCACTTTGCTGTCATAACCAAATGGATTAAGCACGTGGTTAGGATCATATTGTAATTTTTCCAACTCTTGATAATGTATTACAAGGATTTTATAAGCTTTTGAAAGGCCTCAGGTTTCAGCTAGGGCATCGGATATCTCTCAAACTGCCCAAGCAAATTCCTTTAAATTCAAACCATATTTCTGCCCTGGCATTTAGAGGAGGACCACGAATTTTCAGATCAAGTGTGTAAAAAGATCTCTTTGACAGAAATCTTCAGAACTGTGACAGCGTTGTTTTAGTGTGTGATGAAGCGTATCAGAAGTCATAACTTCTGTAAAACACGTCTAATTGATCTGAAATTTGGTATGTGAAGTCTTGAGGCAATTTATGAAGCGGGTTATAAACAGTTTGCGTTGAAAATGTGTAATTTTTAGCAGTTAATGACAGAAATTTCGAGGAAACAGGGAAGAATACAGTCAACAGTAAAAGGAGAAATTCGATGATAAAAGGTGATTTCTTGATATTGCAAAGGCTTAGAGTTGAATTTGTGATATTTTGAGGTATTTTGGAGGTGTGTGCAAGATCTTAGAGGTTTTTGAGAGCATTTTTATAAACTGTCAAAAATTCATCATTGTCTAAGCATTCTAAAACTTGTTTTCTGAGTTTTGCTAATGGACCTAAATACAGAGTTGTAAGAGTTTGAGATACATTAATAAGGTTGAATCTATTATCATAGACCTAAAATTTAAGAAATTGAAGATAAGAAGAGAGTAAGGTATGGATCCTAGCTTCATAAAAGCTAAAACAAGACTGTTTCTTTAAGTGTTGCCAAGGAGTCTAAAGCAGAGAAACATGAACATCGCTATCAGTTATAGTGATTATATAAGCACTGTCCCATGACAGATCTTAGAGACTATCAAAAACAAAGAAGAGAACAATTAGCACCTAAGGCAACTTATAAGAATGTAGAGTGAGTGGATACTTGGAACAAATATTTGGAGAAGCTAGTAAAAGTAGTAATGCCTTCAAGATAAAGAGGGATCTTAAGTGTGAATGACATAGTCTTAAGGGCCAATAGAGCTAAGATACACATCATTTCTTCATTAAGAATTCTAAGTTGTGTCATCTTTGTTTTAAGAAGTAGTTGTTTTTTCCATATGAGCACTTGGGGAGTTTGCTTGGAATCTATTTCAAGAAGTTTGATGCTAGGTTTGAATTGGAAATGCTTTGTTCTCTCTATGTAGTTGGAAATCAATTTTAAAGGACTGTTCATGACTGTGTGAAAGTGTTTTTGCAAGGATTTTTTATGTGTTAACCTTTAGATCTTTATGGTGAAGTTCTTCTAGTGGTATCACAATTGTAGAAGTTTCATTTGGTCATTTGGCTTGTATAAGAAACTCTGCCCAGCAGTATAACAAGTAAGATTTTTTGTGAAGTTGGTAAGGTTATTCACATTATTTTGACTCACTGTCAACATAGGCACTTGGAGGAAGCCAAGACAGACATTATGGGTAAGTTTAAGGTTTCGAGCATGTTGATTTTGCATTTTATGGAATATTGAACCTTCTCGGGCAGGTACAAAACCCTCTCTAGGGGTTAGGAATAATTTACACTTTGGAGGCTTTAGGATTTGTTCCAAACCTTGAAACTTTAAACAAACCATCTGCATAAGACCTACATTCATATTTAGAAGGTTTTGAGCATTAAAGAGCCAGCATTTTCATGAATTTCTTGACAGTTTGCCTTGGAGGTGACTGCTACAATGAACTAGACCTAATTAGTTAAGGCAATCTAGCAAAACAGGGGCTTAGACTTAGAGATGGACAAAGAAACTTTGTGGGCAACTAAAAGAGGATAATGGGTGCTTGGAAAAACTATTTGGCTTGTTTAGAAACTTCTTGGAACACAAGTTACACTAGAAAAACCCTCAGAGCATGGCTAGTAAGAGTGAAGGCTAGTGGAGGAAAATAGAGTGTGATTAAAGGAGAAGCATTCAGAGTTGGGGGATAGAAATTTGGTGTGGAGCACAAGTGCCCTAAAGGGTACTCGGAACACCTCTTACTTTGTTAGGAGCCCTCATGGATATTTCCCAACCAGTTTCAACCTCTAACATTGTTCTTAAGCACAAAGAAGGGCAGTTTTGGAAAAGGTGATAAAGTTTGATGTTTTCTTTGTTGTTAATCATTTTGAAGGTTGATTTTGTATTGAACAGGGCCTAAGAACAGGGAACATTGATAGTGTAAGCCAATTAAGGCTATAAAGATCAATTTTGCTTGTTAAGAGCCATTTTAGGCTTGTATGGTGGATCCTCAAAGCAGAGCACTAGGTATAGTTTTTGGTGGTTGATCTTTCCTATTTTATCGAGTTGATTGAATCCACATATTGCTCTGCATCAGAAAACTAATTTACCTTGTGAAATAGATATTCTAAGTCACTCCAAGTGTTGTTTATTGACATATTGTTGAAGATTCTCAATCAGCCTGAACATAGAAACATCTAGCAGCAAATTAATGAGGGTTGTAAAGGCATCAATTGCAATGATGCATGAATTCCTGTAGGGAAATTCAATCAACATTAAAGCAGAAGAACACAAAAATTTTGATATCCTTGATAATGATTTCAGGTATAACAAAATAGTGTTGATGAAAATGGAAAACATTTGGAAGCCAATCAATTGGAGAGATTCAATTATTATTCAGCATGACGAACAACTCCATGTATGAAACTTTAGTAGAAGTAAAATATGAAGAATAAAAAGAAGTTGACATCCTTGATAATGATGAAGAATAAAAACAAGAAGCAACTATTTTCCCAATTCCTGGTTATAACTATAATCCATGTGGATCTTGAGTGATATTAAATCCAAATATGATAAAGAAAGTGCCAATGACCGCCCCCCCTGATAAACAAACTAATTTACTATTCTCATATTTTCAGTGGCATTTTTCTACTCTACTGTACAAAGGCAGATAGTTTTCTAGCTTTAATTTTAATGTTTGTCCTCAATACATATCAACTGCAATTATAACTTTTCAGTGCTAGAATATATGTACTCACAAAAGAGAGTCAATCTTGATAGTTTTTGTTCTAATTACTGCTCAATAAAAGGTATTTGGTCGTTGAGAGTACTTTTAAGCTCTTAATTAATTTATATGTTGATAATATCATAATAGATATAACAGATTTTCTGTGCTTAATAGCAGAGGAATTTGATGTCTACAATATGTTTGAAGTGGTACTTTCTAGCACCTTTCTAGTTTTGTGGTTTCTTTTCAGGTTCTGAAGTAGACAGAATTGTGGCATTTTCCTAATTAGGCTTATAATGGCTCCTATATTTCCAGAGTTTGGATTAAATGCAGTGAGGAGTTGATGTTAGACATTTAGTATTCTAATTATATGTTGATAATATCATAATAGATATAACAGATTTTCTGTGCTTAATACCAGAGGAATTTGATGTCTACAATATGTTTTAAGTGGTACTTTCTAGCACCTTTCTAGTTTTGTGGTTTCTTTTCAGGTTTTGAAGTAGACAGAAGTGTGGCATTTTCCTAATTAGGCTTATAATGGCTCCTATATTTCCAGAGTTTGGATTAAATGCAGTGAGGAGTTGATGTTCTTTAACTATTACAAGACATGCACAAATCAAGTAGTATTCTAATTTATGTTGTTTTAACTTCAAGGCGGGAGCGCCCATTGATTACCCTTTAGTTGTAAAGAAAAATAACAACCCAACAAAAAACAAGACACAAAAAGGTCAAACAAGTACTGGAAAAAGATCGAACTATAATCATCATAAAAAGAAGTTAAAAACTAAAGAACTCGTAGCACACTTCATTCCACGATCATTTTCATCTGCTACATATTTCAATATGATTCCATCCAATTTTCTTTAAGAGTAACCATCCAATTTTCTTTAAGAATAATATAACTTAATACAAAAAAATATTTAAATAAAATGATTAATTATGCTGTCCCACTTAAACTTAGAAAATAGGAAATTGCACTAGCAAAGAACCCAATTCCAACTTCGTTGGTGTCATTACTTGCAACCAAGGTCCAAAATGAAAATGCCACTATATGAATTGGCCACAAAGTTGACTATAGAAAAAAGCCTAGCACAGTCCTCAAAAAATTCAGAAAGACATAAAAATAGGAGAACCTTCATCAGAAAATGCAAAAAACTAACAAATAGGTAAAAAAAATCCGCATGTTAATGATTTATAAAAGGATAAGAAGGTTAAAGGGATCAAAAAGATAGGAAAAAACATTGTAAACTGCTTAGAAAATACAAAAAGACGGAAGAGAGAGGAAAATATGAACAGAACACTGTGTGTGCTGCCATGGACTTATCAAGCGACCAAAACATGGATAGAAATAAATATAGGCTAGGAGGACATTGACTACAACATCACAAAGAAAATAATGAAAAGAGTTCAGCCTTACAACATAATTATTCAATGGATTAAATAATGTGAGGGCTCATAGTTCATTAATTCTTGACCGCAATGGTGCAATATCCATCAGCATATGTTTAGACTCTTAGAGTAAACTTACAGCCCTAAAACCTAGTTTTATGTTTGGAGTAAACTTACAGCCATAAAGCTTCTCCTTCTTCCTAAAAATGATGCTCTGCTTCCTACATGAAGAGATGGAGGGAAGTGAATGGTACAGAGCATCTCAAGTCTGAACTGCCTAAGGAAGGATGCTATATCAATAGGACTGAAAGAAATGACATCATATGCATACAAGAAAGAAGTATTTAAGTTTACCAAAGCAAATACATGCATACTTCGTCTTTCAAAACAAAACAGTCAGGAATGTTCAGAAATACCTTGTGAATGCATTTTATAGATCTCTCTCAAACAACAGACCACGTTTAATGAATAAGCCCTATGTGTATCTTCCCAATCTTTAGCCCTTCTGCAAATCCAGAGAACAGAAAAGTTATTAAAACATCATCAAAACAAGAAAAGAAGATGGCTATATGTAGGAAAAACGCAAACAGAGATGTCTTAAAAAACAATGTCTGACCGGATAAACCTGACCGTGAACAAATTTTAAGTTAGAAAACCCTAGTAGAGTAAAAAATTATACTATGGAATAAACCCCAGATAAAATCTTTCCCCACAAAAAAAAAATTAGGAAGCCTGACTCTTACCATCCTCTGCCTTAGAAAATCGAGGAACAATTATCAAATAATAAATAGCATGCAAAGTTTACTTACCAAATTTATATGGAGCATAGGATCTCTCTACTGCCGACTCTTCCACAAATCTTCTCAGTCGCCCAGTGTGTGAAAAATAACCACAAAATTTGCAAAAGCAAAATACACAGACAGCAAATTACGCAGAGATTTTAAACAAAATGATAGAAAAATAAACAAAATTCGCAAACATACTTCAAAGGCACACAGAAATTCACATGACAAACACAGAGAAGCCAAAGACGTGGCGCCACAAACAAACAGAGCACAGGAAATACACAAGAAAAAAAAAATCAAACTGCTGGAAAACAATCTTCTACGACAGCATTTTATGCTGCTATTGATCTCTAACGGATAGTCTACCTGGCATTTCCCCTCTTCTGCTAAATTATTTTGATAATATCCGAATCAAATTAGGGGTGAAAGGTTAAAGTCACATATAGTTTGTCGGAAATGCTATACAGGACAGGCTTCGCTAATTTATCAGAAATGATCACAGCGTAATTTGAATGCTGGTGCTCTCTCCACCGCCTCTAATTTCGTCACAAGAAATGCTCCCGCCATGTCTGTATGATTCCGCTAACTTTATCGACACTTTTTAAGTATGACTGTTTATCAAATGCTTTTTAATTTTTCTTATGTTTGGGCTAAAGCTTTGTTAAAAAAGCTTACATGTCACTTTCATTGGCATAACGGGAAAGAATCGTGATATAATTTACCAACGTGTACCATGCGAATATGGTATTCGTTTAATAAATCTTTGATTTATTGTGAGGCATTCTATCCTGCACTTAATTACTATGTTATCCACCTTTTCACCTCACTTAATTACTATGTCATCTACCTTTTCACCTCACTTAATTAGTAAAACGCACAAATGTGGTAGAAAAGTGTGCCGAATGAACCATATAGTGTGTCGAACTATGGATCAGCATGTTGATCCATGTAACGTAGCGAGAACATAATATCATGGTGAAGTGCACTAAATGAGAGAGATGACTGAGATATTAATTGAATTGAATGATGATATGATGGGGTAGGGAGTGATTTGTTCCCAACCTGATTGCGTGTATACAAAAAATCACCGAGGGATTTGGGCATCTTACCGCCAGAAGAAGAGTGTAGGTAGAAAGGTGTGTTATTCTCCAACCTGTAACTACATACTCAAGATCTAGTTGTTGCATACATGTTCATATCAAACTTTTTGTGGTTTTTAGATCCAAATAATTTTGATGAAACATTTGACCCGTATAGGATCAGTATAGGAAATCTTTCCCCCACTCCACAGGTGTCGTCACAATGTGATGGCTTCCAAGTTAAGTCATCTAGAAGCAAACATCAAATATAGAACAACTTCCCAAGTTAGGTCATCCGGGAAAGTAATGAATGTAACTCCCAAGTTAGGTCATCTAGGAGGCCGCATGTGTTGTATTATATAAATTAAATAGAGTGATTTCAATTATTAGGGGTTTGAACGCGTTGGTGAATTGATTGATTGAATGATTCGGATTGGTTACTCGTGGAGAGGTTTTACGCTAGTTTCCCCCATGTTAGGTCATTAAGGGGAATGGATAGAAATAGATGAATTATCGCATGGAAATATTTTAACACTTGTTTCCCCCATGTTAGGTCATTAGGGAGAGGTGATGAAGTGTCGCATAGAGAAATTGTACGTTTTATTGCCTCTAGGTTAGGTCATTAGGGGGGAAATATCACCTAGTGCATTAGTAAATGTTTGAAAATGACAAATTAGCAGTATTTATTGATCACATGATGTCGTAAGGGGAATTATAGTATGACCCCGATTGTATGCCCCCGCTTTCGATGAAAGTGGAAGTGATGATAAAAACAAACGTTGAGCCGAAAGTAAGCATGAAAGAGATAGAATGTGATAGAAAGTTCCAAAATTGTGTATAGATCGATTGAAAGACAACATTGAGGAGAGATAACATGCACATAGTGTGTGTGTCATTTGTATGATACGATAGTAGGCAGAATTTTGAAAAGAATGTCGTAAACAAGGTGTTAATCGGAGTAAAAACACTCAAGATATTACGAAAATTGTGTGGTGTGTATTAGGTGAGAAATAATCACAAAATAATAACCATAGTAAAGTGGGTAACAAAAAGTAACTATAAATAGTAGGGTAAAAAAGTGATTAATCACTTCATTTGTCATTTTTGCGGGAGTGATAGTGAGCTTTGAGTAAGGATGTCACAAGTTAGAGCAACACGACCTAGCCGATTTGAGATGGTGGCAACCATTGTAGCATCATGTACAATGTCGGAATTGGTGAGTGCCATGTGTTTTTCCGAAAAATGGGTGTGTAGTAGTTTTAGTGATTTTTTGCAAAATTGTGATTTTGACTATTTTTGGTGTTTTAGACCCGAAGAAGAGCGGAGAAGACGTTAGTGGCCTTCAAGATAGGAGCGCCCAGACCTGGGCACTAGTGTTCTACTCCTTAGGCGCCCCAGTCTTGAGAGCGTGTATTCAGTCCTGAGTCGTGTATTTGTAATTTTTATTGTATAGTAATGTGATAAGCGAGTGCGTATTGGTTTGTATAGTGTTTTAATGCTGCATTTTTTTTGTGTTGTGCATGGGGATATCCACTCGAGGGAGTTTCGCGGGGTCATCATTTGAGTACTTTGTTTGGATTGGTTTTGTCTAACGATGATTGGGAGGTTATGGACCATGTCAGTCTGTGGCACATAGCGTGGATGGGGGATGTGCCCCATAATATGCCTATGTTGAAAACCTTATGTGAGAGGTGGTTTGTGGATACTTGTATGTTTTGGTTCCTATAGGTGAGATGACAGTCACCTTGGAGGATGTGTATCGCATACTGCAATTACTAGTTGTTGGGGAGAGAGTACAGGTCATGCCTTCGGCAGATATGGAGAGATAGATGCGAGCTGCTAGGCGGTATTTTGTGGGGACTTGAGTACCTATCGAGGCCCATATTAGCTTGGACACGATTATGAGGTCAGGGGTTCCACGCTTTGCAAGTTCATAGTCATGATTATTGTTTTTTCTATTGTAGTAGATGGGGGAGGTGAGGGCATCTTGTATAAGATGTGCGACATTTACCGTCAGATAGAGGATGAAATACCATATATGCATGGGCACAGTATGTGTTGGAACACCTATATAGAGATCTGTATTGATTTACACAGGAGGATCATGAAGGCGGTATTGACACGACTACTTTGTTGCATGTATGGGCCTATGAGCATATAGCGGTATTGAGGCTAGTTGGTGGTCTGCGAGTAGAGTGGGCTAGGCAAAACATATTTGTTAGGAGGTGGGTTGGCGTGCATGGGTGCAAGATGGATATGGATACCTATAGGGAATTGATAGATCAGATGGGGCCTGAGACAATGATATGAAAGCCATACTGAGACTATGGATGCTGGCCAGAGGATGTTATAGAGCTACGATGCGTACGGAGGACTATGTGGTTGAAGGATCATTTCTCAAGGGTGGGTGAGTTATTCCAGGTGGAAAGGGTACTACGATAGTTTGGTATGGCTTAGGACGTGTTCCCAGAGTCATATATATTGTTGAGAGCCATTAGAGCATCGAGGAGGGTCGGAGCTAAACCAAGGCCCACATGAGAGTAGCTAGTACCTCCTAGACCAGATGAGGTATATGCGGTGATAGATCTGATAGACTTAGATGATGCGGGGTGTACAAAGGCATGTCATACATGGTGGGCATCACATCAATGGGTATTCTTGTTTCCATTGTTCACAGAAACAACAAGGTTTCCACATGGAGGAGGGGGTGAGGGGGAAGCATGTTCCCCCAACAATGTAGCAGTAGCTGTAGCGGAGCATGAGTATTTGTATAATTATGTTGTGATGTGTTATTTTTTATATGATGGTGATGGTTAGTTAATGGGTTATTCTATATGTTGTGACTAATGAGATATTATTTGTGAATGATTGTATTAAATTTTGCTCATGATGTGTAGTTGTTAGTATAATGTGATTGATGATGTACAATCCTATAATTGTTGTTGTAATTTATGTAATGTGGTGGATATTGTTTATGGTTTTTGATTGAGATTTGTAGTATGATGATAGAAAAAAATGTGTAATGCGATGATTATATAGTGCTGACAATGATGGACGATGTATGTAGCGTGATCGTACAACTAAAATTGTGATAAATGATTGATTAATATCTACTAATACAATAACCCACATGTTAATACGATGAAAATAGGGGGGATTAGCGATGCCCCCCCAGCATATAGATGATGAGGTTCATTTGTTTAAGACCCCTCAATAGTCAAGAATGAACCACATAAAGCAAGAGTGTGTCATTGAGAAATGATTCAATGCGCTAGATGTATCAACAAAGCGCGTGATGAAATTTTCTTATATCAAAACCCTCAACAATCATGAAAGAACCGTAAGAACACAAGTGATTCAACGGGGGGGTAAGGTGATAGTAATCACCTACCAAATAACAAGGTGGCGTGAAGTGGTGAAATCATGTGGTATGAGAGTGGCGTGAGCATATGAACCAAACTAGATATCATGTGGAGCACCAGTGGGATGGGTGAATGCAGAGGGTTGTGGTAGCCGATGTGAAGCAATAACATGATGTGGTGGATGAGATGGATGAAGTGGATGTGGTGGATGTAATGGTGCAATGATGGATGGACACATTGGAGAGCGCGCATGAGTGACAACCTATGACGATGGACATATAATGACCTTAGCATTAGGTGAAGGAGACAACTCAACCATAGTAGAAATGTTTCGATGAGGCAGAGGAGAGATGGACCACTCACGTGAGCAAGATCCAAAGGAAATGATTTCATTATCCTCTATTTGTTGCAATCTATCGTGAAGGGAAAATCAATCATTGTCCCTATGGCCATTGATGCGATGCTAATTACAATAGGGTTGATCACACTGACGATGTTGTGGATGATGTTGATTAGAGGGAAAGCAAATTAGACACTCATTAAATAAAAAAACGCAACACATCATGTGGTAGAGTGTGATGAGAGAAGTGTAATGGCTCACTTGAAATAGATCTAGTAGATAACAAAGTAGTCTATCGCGAAGAAGGAGGAGAAGGATGCTTTTTTGATGTAGTAGGTGTTGAGATGTGGAGCTCAGTTACTTCAATTTAGCTTGTTATTTTAAACTTGCTAGAAAACACGGTAATCGACATCGGTTATGAGGGGACTGAAATCAGTCACCTATGACCGACATCGGTCAAGTAAGGAGGAACCGTCGCTGTTTAGGACTAACCGGCGTTAGTTAGTTGTGCGTGGGTGTTTTATTTAACTCACAAGAATTAGATATATTTTTAGTATTAAAGTAGATCTATTGATTGTAATTACATGGCTAAGTGATCTAAATTTGTATAAGTATTTATAAGCTAGAAAGCTAGGGTTTAGAAGAGAGAGTTAATGATTATTGTGAAAATAATTGTGTGAGAGAGAATTCTTGGAGAAGAACGAGAAGCTTGAGAGAAAGAAAGTACTGTACATCGTGAGAGGTGTGGAAGATTGTAAATCTTCATTGTATATATTCTGAAAGCTTTGGATAATAGATTGGCTTGTTTCTTGGTCGATGTAGCCCACACTGGGTGAACCATGTTAAATCTGGTGTTGATTTATATCTCTTGTTTTGTATATTTCTTTTGGTAGAATATCTACTTTTATTGCATGTGTGCTTAGATCTGATATATTATTTGTACAATCTTGTGCTAACCCAACAACTGGTATAACATCTCTATTTGAGGGTTTTGTGTGTTGAAAAATTTACTCACAGAGGGTTTTCTAATTGAGTAGGAACTACAATAATGGCAGAAGAAAAAAAATACAACGTAGAGAAGTTTCACAACCGAAATTATCAATTATGGAAGATGGAGATTGAGGATTATCTGTATCAAAGAGGTATGTACTTAGCGTTGGATGAAAATTCTAGACCTACGAAGATGAGTGATGGAGAATGGAAGATTCTTGACAGAAAGGATTTGGGATCTATAAGATTGAGCCTGAGAGCATCTGTGGCTTCTAATGTTATAGAAGTGACATCTACAATAGAGTTAATGAAAATGTTACTAATTTATATGAAAAATTTAGTGCTTCAAATAAAGTTTATTTGATGAAGAAACTATTTAGTTTTAAGATGCATGAAGGCGGATCTGCATCTAGTCATTTGAATGATTTCCGATCTATTGTAAATCAGTTAAAATCAATTGATATTTCATTTGATGATGAAGTGAAAGCACTCTTATTCTTATGTTCTTTGCCCAATAGTTGGGATAACTTGGTAATTGTTGTTAGTAATACAACATCTTACTAATAATATTTTAAACTTTGATGATGTGGTTAGTATAATCTTGAATGAAGAAATTCGTAGGAAGAGTACAGAGGAATCGTCATCTAGGAATGCTTTGAATGTAGAAAGCAGAGGTAGAAAGATGGAGAGATCCAAGAGTAAGAATAATGGGAAATCAAAGCCAAAGAATGATAGATCTAAATCCAGAGGTAAGGGAATTACCTGTTGGAATTGTAGAAAGAAAGGACATGCAAAGAAATATTGTTGGTCAAAGGATAAAGAGAACCAACACCTAAACAAAGGTAAAGAGGAAAATATTACAGTAGAGGTAATACAAGATTCTCTTATTCTTTCTTTGGATAATAGAATAAAATCATGGGTTTTAGATTCAAGAGCTTCTTTCCATACAACCCCTAATAAGAGTTATTTCAGAAATTATGTCCATGGAATTTTTTGGCATGTTTATTTGGGTGATGATGAACCTTGCAGTATTACTGGTAAAGGGTAAGTTCATATAAAATTACAGAATGGAAATACATGGGTATTAAAATACATGAGGAATGTGCCAAGCCTCGAGAGGAATCTTATTTCTGCATGGCTACTAGGTGAAGCTAGTTGCATGGTTACATTCACAACAAACTCTTGGAAAGTCACCAAGGGTGCCTTTATTGTGGCAAGAGGCAATAAGGTAGGAATGTTATATTTATCTACCTGTGTTACTGATTCATTTTATGTATTATCTACTTTAGATTCAGATGCATGCATGTGGCATAATCGGTTGGGCCATATGAGTAAAAAAGGAATGCATATCTTAAAGGCTAAGGGTAAGTTATCAGATTTGAAAGATTTAGATCTTGATTTTTGTGAGCATTGTGTCTTTAGAAAGCAAAAGAGATTGAGATTTCTCAAATTTGGGGCAATTGAGAAGGAGCAGAAATTACAGCTTGTACACTCAGATGTGTGGGGACCAACCTAGGTAGCTTCTCATGGAGGATCCCAGTATTATGTTACTTTCATTGATGATGTTACAAGAAAGGTATGGGTTTATTGTATTAAACATAAATCTGATGTTTTTGAGACTTTTAAAAGATGGAAATCCCTTTTTGAGAATGAATCAAATTCAAAGTTTCCTTAGATCTGACAATGGTGGTGAATACTGTAGCAAGGCTTTTAATGATTATTGTTCAGTGAATGGAATACGTACAGAAAGGATGATTCCAAGAACACCACAAGAGAATGGTGTTACAGGAAGAATGAATATGACAATCATGGAATGTGCTAGAAGTATGAGGATATATGTCGGACTGCCCTTACAGGTTTGGGCAGAAGCAATTGATACAATGGTTTATTTGATTAACCGTGGGCCTTCAAGTTCACTAGATGGAGGAATACTAGAGGAAGCTTGGACCGGAAAAGAGGTAGATCTTTCTTTTCTTAAAGTTTTTAGTTCATAATAGCCTTTGTGTATATTGATAAATAAAATAGGAAAAAGTTAGATGAAAAATCCAAGAGATGCACTTTCATTGGTTATGGATCTAGTGATTTCGGATTCCGTTTTTGGGATTTAGAGAATTCTAAAATTATTAGGAGTCATGACATTGAATGGAATGAAAAGAGAATGTACATGGATCAAATTTTGGTACCCAAGGATGAACCAGTTGAGAATTTTGTGAATGAAAATGAACTCTCATATTTAAAAGTCATACCTACATGGTTACACAGTAACCGGTGTCAATTGACCCCTAACCGACATCGATCAACTAAACTGGTATTGGTTATAGAAGAGCCAAACTAACATCGGTTAACAAAACCAACATTAGTTATAGGTGACCGACATCAGTCACTGTCAAAATTGAAAACAAATGTTTAGGAGGTCCAGAATGAGCCTCCAGTACCCCAAAATTCTGTGAGAAGGTCACAAAGGGTAAGTAAACCTCAAAAAAGATTTACACCTTCTCTATCTTATTTATTATTAACTGATAATGGTGAGCCAAAAAGTTTTGAAGAAATAATGCGGGATGAGACCCATGTTCAATGGGAGCATGGCATGGATGAGGAGATGGACTCCTTGGAACAAAACCAAACTTGGGATTTGGTTAAGTTGTCAGCATGTAAGAGGAAATGAGAAAACAAATGGGTTTACAGGATCAAGGAAGAAGAGGGTAGAGAGAAAAGGTACAAGGAAATGTTTGTAGAAAAGGGAATTACACAGAAAGCACGTATTGACTTTGGTGAAATATTTTCTCCTATTGTAAAAATGACTTCCATACGTACTGTATTGAGTATAGTTGTAGTAGATGATTTGCATTTAGAGCAACTAGATGTGAAGACAGACTTTCCTTCATGGTGATTTGGATGAAGAGATTTATATGTAACAGTCTCTTGGGTATGAAGTCAAGGGTAAGGAGAAATTAGTGTGCAGAGTTGATAAAGAGTATATATGGGCTCAAGCAAGATCCAAGGCAATGGTACATGAGGTTTGATAGTTTCATTCATGAGCATGGTTACTTGAGATGTGAATCTAACCATTGTGTTTATTTCAAGAAGCTTGAAAATGGGAGCTATATTATTTTGTTACTGTATGTGGATGATATGCTTATTGCAAGATCTAGTACACAGGACATTGGCGAGCTTAAGGGAAAGCTAGCTCACACACTTTCTATGAAGGATTTAGGAGTTGTAAAAAAGAATCCTTGACATGTAAATACACAGAGATAGGAAGAACAAGAAATTGTATTTGTCTCAAGAGGATTATATCTACAAGGTGTTAGAAATGTTTAAAATGTAGAATTCAAAACTTGTAAGTACACCTATGGCTGTAAACTTCAAATTGAGCAAAGATCAGTGTCCTTCATCACATGAGGAGGTCAAATACATGACATGAGTACTATATGCTTCAACATTGGGAGTCTCATCTATGTCATGGTTTTTACCAGACCAGACATTACACAGGAAGTGGGAGTTGTGAGTAGATTTATGGCCAATTCAGGTAAAGGGCATTGGAAAGTAGTCCAATGGATACTCAGGTATTTGAGAGGGACATCTAGCATGCAGTCTATGCTATGGAGGTTCAAATATTTCTTTATGTGGCTATGTTCATTTGAATATGGCTGGATATCTAGATGGTAGGAGGAGCACTACTGGATATATTTTCACAGTAGGTGGGACAGACAGTTAGCTAGATATCAAGATTGTAGAAGGTTGTGGATTTGTCTACTACAGAGACAGAGTATGTTGTAGCTACAGAGGCTAGAAAAGAGATGATATGGATGAGCAGGTTCATGGAAAAGTTGGGAAAGTAGCAAGATGATTACAAATTGTTTAGTGACAGTCAAACTGTAATTTATTTGGTAAAGAACTCAGCGTGTCATTCTAGAAAGAAACATATTCAGTTGAGATATCACTTCATATGACAAGTATTAGAGGATGGGAAGTTGAAACTGGAGAAGATTCATATGAGTGAGAACCCTACAGATATGCTAACGAAGCCATTAGTAAAAGAGAAGTTGGAGCTACACTCCACTTCTGTTGGTCTTCGAGTTTGAGACTTGAAGAGGAAGAAAAAAAACTAAGGAAAGGATCCAAGAATGATGTTGTACAGGTATAGTGCAGTAATTTATCTCCAAGTGGGAGATTGTTGAGATGTGGAGCTCAATTACTTCAGTTTAGCATGCTATATAAAACTTGTTGGAAAACATAGTAACTGACATCGATTATGAAAGAACCGACATTGGTTATGAAGGGAATGACATCAATCACCTATGACTAGTATCAGTCAAGTAAGGAGGAAACATCATCGGTTAGGGCTAACTAGCGTCGGTTACCTGTGCGTGGGTGTTTTATTTAACTCATGGGAATTAGATCTATTTTTAGTATTAAAACAGATCTATTTATTGTAATTGCATGGCTAAGTGCCCTAAGTTTGTATAAGGTATTTATAAGCTAGAAAGCTAGGGTTTAGATGAGAGAGTTAATGATTATTGTGAAAATAATTGTGTGAGAGAGAATTATTGGAGAAGAATGAGAAGCTTGAGAGAAAGAAAGTATTGTACATCGTGAGAGGTTTGTAAGATTGTAAGTAAATATCTTCTGAAAGTTTTGGATAATAGATTGGCTTGTTTCTTGGTGGATGTAGCCCACACTGGGTGAACCATGTTAAATATGGTGTTGATTTATATCTCTTTTTTTGTATATTTCTTCTGGTAGAATATCCACTTTTATTGCATGTATGCTTATATCTGATATATTATCTACACAACCTTGTGCTAACCCCAACAATAGGTTGAGTTTGTTTGTCAACTGAGAGATGGAAATTATGTTCATTTCCTGACTAGGGGAAATGGAAAAGGACGAGATGATATGACAATAGTAGTAGGAAGTGGAGGATCAATAACATGTGATGAGAGAAGGTCATATTCTAGATCAATAACTTTATATCACAAGAGTATGAATGAATCAGATTTATCATATTGTAATTGTTGCTTGAGAACAAGGATTAAACCATGGAAAAAGATAAATTGCTTATCAAGATAAATAGGTTGGAATTAAAAATTGATGGATACAAGCATTGAATCGTAAGATGTAATCCTTGATAGGTTTGGATGCTCCTTGATGTAAAGTAGGTATATGATCATAAGTAACTCTAGAGCCATTGCTGATGATAACACAATGAAGGAAGGCATCCTCCATATCATAATAAGTACTAATAGACCTAAATGGAAGATGAGTGTACCATTGTAATGCATCATTAGTAAGACTATGTCGAAAGGCCTTCATCAATAATATATCACTAGGATAGGGATTCATAGCCATGTAATAATGTTGGAGGTGTAAGTGAGGGTCACTAGTACCATTAAAGCATGAGAATGTAGGCATGATAAAGTCATTAGGAAATGTAGAGTTATGAAGTTTCTAAGGAATAGGGTTGTCATGTAATGAATTATTATCAATTAAAGCATAATAGGCCCTACTTTCTAAAGTGAGTGATTGAACCTGAGATTGTAATTGACCTGTGACATGCATGAGAGATAAAATGTCCTTTGAAGGAATAATAGGAGATGGAAATAATGTATTAAGTGGTTGTAACTTGCCATTGTGAGTAATCATAAGTACCTCAAGAGAAGATAAAGGAGATTCTAATGCTAAAGGAAAACTAGGGGTAGGTGTTGGAGAAGTGATAGTAGATGAAGAAGATGGAACATCCATAACAGTGGTAGAACTAGCATTGGAAACATCCCTAGGAAATAAAGCAACTGAAGGAGATACCTTGATAGGAGAAGATGAACTAACAGATGTAGGTGAAGTGTTAAAAGGAGATGAGATGGTATAAGAAGAATAACTAATAGGTGGAGGTGACTCATGCACGATACTAAATATAACCTCAGGAGAAATTGGAGCATGAGATTCAGACTTAGCAGTATGAAAAGTAGTAGAATCATTAATATCAATTATATTACTGACATCAGATAAAGACTCAACTATGAAAATGTCATTAAGTGTACTATCAATAGGATCATCAACATAATATGGGAGAGTATGTGAATTAGTATGTGATGGATTCGGAGAAGCAATATTAGAAATAGGGGAGTCATGAGATGTAGCCATAACAATGGTCTAAGTAGGAGGAGAATAAGTATGAGAGCTATTGTTAAGACCTAACATGTAGTCAATAAGAGATCATCTAGAATTTCCTTAAAAATATTAGTAGGAGGATCAGTAATATCTGTATATCATGGTGTACAATAAGTGAAGGCTATTGGATCTAAAACTATACTAGTGCCAATAGGGGGATTTTCTAAACTAGTAGGTATATATCGTTGATCGTCTCAAAATATGTTATGGCATCGTAACATTACTATAGAGAGCCGTGAGCTCAGCAATAACAACTTCATCATAGATTGGATTGACACTAAAGTGTGACATGATGGGCTAAGAATGAAAAGAGTTATCCTTAGCCATTAGGGTTTGAGGTGGATCCTAGGGAAAAAAAAATTGAAGTACAAGTTCACCAAAATGATTATCTAAAATTTATATTTTAGTAATAATCTAATAAATTACATCAATGCAATAACTAAAATATACGGAAATGTGAATGCTAAGTAATTCATTTTGTAATAAGAATGAAATGAAATGAAAGGGGAAATGGTACTAACCTGAAATAGACTTACCTCACAGTAATCTAGGATTGGACAGGATGATTTACTTACAGAGCTGACTGTCGTAGCGAACCTTAGAAAATTGTAGAAGTGGCAGATCTGGCCAAACTAGGGCACCTAGGGAAGGACATGGGCACCTATGTGTGTCTTGGTCTAAAAAAGGGGCATCTTTGTCTACAAAGTGACTCAAAAATTGAATCTGACATGGTCATTAAACCTTCACATTACTTCACCTTTGATCAGTTTGGTGTCACACTTGGTTCGTTGGTGTCACTGTAAGTCTCCAATGAATAATCTCCCATAAAATCCCACACAAAAACATTAATCCCTAAAAAATGAAATATGCAAATGAATGGGTCAGACTGTCCTCAATTTCCAAATGGATGGACTTATGACTGAGCATTGCACTACATATCGGACTTGATATAATTTTATGTTCTTTGTGTGTGCAATGGTGTGCAACTAGGGCACCTTAACGCCAATGACATCAAAGTAGTGGGCAATAGCTAGATAAAAATGTAGAAGAGTGGATGGAATATAATAGAATCCCCTTCCTATGCAATGTGTGATGCAAAATAGTGCCCAGATGCAGTCCCTTGCCTTATGTAGATAGTTAGCCCTTAGTTGAAATAGTCTTCCCATAAGATAATTTGTATGTTGTGTTTATATAGGGATCTCTTACTCAAAATTTGAAACTAATGACCTGACATGTTGACTAGTACCTAGGGGAATGGGAGGGAAACTCATAAATACCAACCTCGAGCATCTAAATTAGAACCAAGTGTGACTAGGACCAGGGCACCTAGAAATGAGGACCAGGGCACCCAGTGCGCCCTAATACCTTCCCAGGCACCCTAGTCAAAGACTAGAGATGACAACTAAGACTCCACGAGAGATGACCAGAACTGTGTAAGTAAGTGATGAATGTACAAGACACATAACGACAACTACCAACTAGACTGACAATAGCACTAGGGGATGGGTTTTTAGTGAATACTTTTCTTACGCAAGATCCATATATAAAACAACATATTTATCGTTATAATTATAGTAGTAAGTGCATGATTTTGTGACTACAAATCTTAGGATCAGTTGAGCTAGAAACCTTTTTGAATCAATTTTCCTATATAAATGCATACAGCCTTACCTAATAAGGATATTTAGGGATGACATATCAAAAGCACCTCTAAGAAGGATACCGAGCCAAACATTGAAGTATCTTATCTCTTAGAGAATATTCCAACAACGTTATTCTAATATGAACACATCTATCATTATGTCGCTAGATCACATCTATGTACTAAAATTGAGCCAAACATCATTGCCAAGTGTTGAGGGTTGAATTAGGGCTACATATTTATTTACATTTTCTAACCCTCAATCCACAACCGGCCTTGGATAAATATGTGTGGCTTGATCCCACTTTGGCATATTGATATGTAGTGTAGTACTCATCATATCAGTAAGGGCACATTGAGATCATTCTAACACATGTGATGAAATACACTCTTGTAAATCAATATGGAAGGAAGATAAAATAAGTCACATACATGTCCAAATGATTCATCACAAATATGTAGGTGATGAAAACACATTTATAGACATAGGTGAAGCAAGTGTTATAGGTATATTGTAATACCCATGTTATGATTCATCCAAATTAAGGGATTTTTTTCAAACAACCCCTTAAGTTCAATTTATGCTTTCAATGTTTTACATTTATAATTAGATTGTTGCTAAATAATCCAACATTATTAAATGTTTTACATCCATCTTGATAACATTAATTAACCATGTACAACTGTAAGGGTCTACTAGATCTCTTGATCTCCCTTGATAACTCTATATGTGTGTGTATACTATGTATACTTAGTTAAAAAAAACCTTATATAGGTTTTGAGAACTTGTGCATCTCCTTAATGACTACCAGAAAGATATTTAAACATCTTCCATGCTAGTTCCTGACACTGTTGATTTAGGGGATTAGTGAAAAAAACAATTTAGGTCACAATTACATTACTTTGGCCAAAGTTTTCCAGAATTAATTTGTAAGCTTAGTTTCAAAAATGACACACTAACCGTACGAAACTTGTCTTCTACCACCACACAACCATCTCGATATATTTATTTGGATTATTTTGTTTGTTTAAGAAAGATAATTTTAGGTTTGATGAAGAAGATCCCATGTCCTGACTCTTCTACTAATCTAAAGGATCCTATTGGTACCCAATTTGGTGAGGTAGTTCTAACCAATAGAGTTCATATGCATATTATTTCAATTCCCTACTTTATGGTTTACAAATAAATTATATTCTGGAAAGAGAACAATTTATAAAACTACATCTCATAAAGAAATTTCAATCATATAATCTGTCATGTTCAAGGAAGAAGATTGTGTAAAAACTAACTCAATCAGCAGTGCTCAGGAGAGCCACAATCTATCTCATTCTTTAGTTTCGCTCATAAAAAATAAGTTTCAATGAGAATTCAAGACTTATTGGGAACAATGTGAAATATGATAATATCTATGTTTAATAAGATATATAAATTGATTCTCTATTTCCTGGTGCAATCATACAAAATAACCAAACTACCACTCGTGATCAGGATTCAACCAACAATACTCCATGTAAGATGTTATTCTTAATTCCATAATCAATTTTTCATTTAGAAATTAACCAAACCAAAAATATATACCTTTTACTGTAATCAAATGAGGCAGAGCAAGTGAAATCATTTCCAAGTTCCACCCAAATTATTCAATCCATTAACGTATACAAAAGGTGAAGAATACATTACAACTCAATAAAAAACTATTCCATTCTTATTACTTGTCTAGATTTCATTAATGAACCAAGATCAAAACCATATCATAAACAAGTTTAACAATCATGCTCGTTAAGAGCCAAAAGAAAAAATAACAGTCAAGTTCAAGATTAACTAAAACCCCAAAAGTAATTATAACCCATAATGTATTCATCCCTAGATTCACCGTGATAACCCATAACAAGACATTTTTCAAGGGAGAGAGAGAATCATGAAAATCATTATCTATTAGAGCTAATGATAACATCTAGCTCAATAAGAGCTAACAATATTTTTTAAACATTGTCCAAGCTTGATTTTAAATGTATGTAGATACAAAACTCACACAACATTCATAATCCCTACGTTTTATCTCTTTCCTCTTAACTTTTTCCATATTTCATAATAAAAATATCCAAAACATATTACCTTGAAGTTCATAATGATTATCATAGTTAATTATGTTCAAAGAGGGAGAGAAATAGGTAAGATTAATGTTCTAAAGAACTTAATAACACCGATATCAGCAAAGCTCATAATGAACTAAAATACCCACAAGCAGTCAATCTCTTTAAGAGCTGAATCAAAATGGTGTTCTCAAAACTAAAGGAGGGTTGAATTAATTAGTATAATATCATAGCTCAATAAGAGCTTATACAACAATGAGTTGGACAACAATAAAAAATGACAAAACTCACACCAAGCTGAATATAGCCTTCAATCATTTGAACAAACCAAAAATATTCAAAACTCAAACTCAAATATTGAATACAAAACAAAACCCACATGTATTTAGTTCATAAACTCACCAATAATCATTTACCCATTTCGTGGTCCAAATATTCCCTCAATATTTCCTAAGTTTTATGTATAAATCAAAACCCAAAAATAACCAAAACCATGATACATTCAACTATAACATTTTAAAATCCAAATTTCAAGCTAAAGCATTCACATTTCCAGTTTTATAATTAAATATATGTAACCAAAAACGTCTTCATATTTCAAAATAAAATATCAAGGAGTGTGAGTAAGAAACCCGTGCCTGAATCTGTCCTGTGTTTGCCTTTAATTTCCTTGAAATCCTTCTAGCCGAATGCTCCCAAAAACACTATTGAATCCTTCTAGGTGTTTTAAAATAAAAGAAATGCCATAGAAACCATAGAAACAATAATAAACTCGACATGTAAAACCTAAAATAGGATTCCAATAATATATCCATAAAATCTCCATGCCCAACTCCATGTCGAGCTCTAAAACCAAATAATGAAAATTCCAAATACAATACAAACAATGTGAATGGGGGGAAGTAGATTTACATGGTTAGCTTATTAGAGAAGCTACATGTTCCAAGGAACCAGACTATCATTATTCCCTCATAAATGTTAGTGTCATGTCATGGCCCATAAAACCACAAAAACCTCCCTCTAAATTTACAGTTTAAAATTTAATAAACTTGCATGGTGACAAATATATTGCCACATAAAAACTTAAACAATGTTTATGCCACACAACAACCAAATTTCCCAATGATCAGATGATTGGTGATCATGTTAACCTTATTAACCAATGTTTATGCCAAACAGTGTATGACCCATATTAACCAAATAAACCAACATGTTAGCCATGGTGGTCTCAAAACCCATTCATATGCCAAATTAAACTTATACACATTACTAAGCAATCAGTGTTCCTTGACCTTTTTAAAAACAAAACATAATTATTAAGCTATCTCTATATCAATACATACATACATACATATATATATACACAATTTTATATATACTTATCTATTATTAATTAAATTATTGACAAAAATATATCCATGTATTCATTAATAACTTAATATATTCATCACAAACACTTCGATATGTGATGAGCCATAGTATTATCAGTTTTTCTATGACAATGTGTATACATAAGTGGGATGTTACATACTTCCCTCTTAATAGAATCCTTGTCTGATGATTGAAATTTAACATTCTAATATGTTAATTGTAAGCAACCTCAAATAACAAAAAAGAAAAACAACATTTTCTCAGTATTTGAAAAATTTTTGAATTTCTCCATAATAGTTATTACTCGTTGTATCAACCTTTAAGAAGCAAGTTATTTCCAATAGTTAATAAATAGCTATAAATTGTCATCAATCATAAAGGTACCAAAAGTATAAATAATCAGAACCAATATCTAAATAATTGTTTTGTTCAATAAAAGAAGGCAAAGTTAGTTTCTATTTCATCCATGATCTCCCAAGGTTGTGGTGTTGTTCTCGAATATTGGTCCCATTGGACCTTATATTGTGCAATTTCATGAGTTTGCGAACGCAACTTGCAATTCTAGACTCTTAGTGGTTCAACATGACAATTTCTTGGGCCTGAACCTGTAATGAGATCTAATCAGCGTGTGCGTATATAAGAAAACAGATTTTTTAAGTAAAGAGTGGAAATTTTTAGAATTTCAATCCAATATATTCTACTCGGTTTGTACTCAACCTTATAGAGCAAGTTATTCAAATATAATATATACTTAATTGTCATTCAATCATTAGAGAGTACCTAAATAGTATAAATAAATCTAGAACAAATCATCTAAATAATTGTTTTGTTTCAATAAAAGAAGGCACAGTAGTTTTCATTTCATCCATGATCTCCCAAGTTGTTTGTTCTCTCCTCGGGAATATTTGTCCCATTGGACCTTATATTTTGTGCATTTAATGAGTTTTTAGACGCCAACTTTCAAGTTTCTAGCACTCTTATTGGTTCAACCATGACAATTCTTGGGTCTGAAACCTGTAATGAGATCTAATTCATGTCGTTGCGTTATATCATAAACATATTTTTTAAGTAAAGATATATAAAAAAACATTATGCTTCTTGAATAATGTGGGAGGTAATGATAATCGGTAAGCCACTAGACTTATCACTTCTAGGATTTCAAAAGGTCCCACATATCTAGGTGACGGTTTGACAACCTTCCCAAATGAAATAGATCTCTTTTGGTTTTTTATGCTAAAAACGACCTTATCTCCTTGCTCAAATTTGTGGTGAACTCTATTTAAATCAACAATTTTTTTTACCTATTAGTAGCTTCTTTCAATCACTCACAAATGAACTTAACTTGTACTTCCATATTAGTCGACAACATTGTTACCATTAGATGTCTGGAATACGATGCATCATGAATTTCGTTCTAAGATCATTACCCAAGGGTACATTTACTTTGTTTTCATACTCTATGCTTTGTATATCCTATCATTTGGATATGCTCCTAACACAATTTTCACATGTTGATAGTACAAATCAGTTTGAAGTTATTTCCTAACTTTTTCCTTAAACTATGTTTTGAGGGTCACAATAGCAAAAATATGCTTCATGCAACTCAGTGCATCAGCCACTTGATTTTCCTTTCCTTTGATGTAACTAATAGTAAATTGATATTGGAATAGAAATTCCAACCACCTACTGTGACTTGTGTTCAAATTGGGTTGCTTAAAAAATGTATTTCAACCCCACATGGTCTATTTTCAGTCCACATGGCTTTCTTATCAAGTAATGCCTCCAAATTTGTAAGGCATGAACTATGGTAGCAAGTTCTAAGTCATGGGGAGCATATTTCTACTCGTGCACCTTCATCTTTATACTCTCATAAGTAATTACATGATCATTTTGAATAACTATTCCTCCTAAACCTTTAACCGAGGCATCAGTTACCACATTAAATATTCCATTAGGATCTGGAACCTTTAATATAGGTGTTGTTGTAAGTTTTTCTTTCAACTAATTAAATGTATTTTCATATCTATCAATATATACAAAAATTTTACCCTTTTTCTACAATGTAGTAATTGGTCGTGAATTGGTCCAACCACTCTTGAAAAGTATTTTACAATTTTTCTATAATAACTAGCTAGTCCCCTAAAAATTCTTGCCTCACGTATGTTTTTAGGTTATGGTCACTTAGTTATAGCCTTGATTTTCAATAGGTCAATTGAAATCCCATATTTGTTTATAATGTGGCAAAGATTTTGTACTTCATTCTGATGAAAAGAATATTTTGAATATTTATATAAATTATCCTCTTTCTCAACACTTCTAACATTATTATTAAGTGCTCATTGTGTTCGTTAAGATTCGTTGAATAAATTAAAATATCATCAAGAAAACTAGAACACACTCGTCTAAGTATTCTTGAAAAATATTATTCATAAGGTTCATAAATGTAGTAAGTGTGTTGGTGAGTTTGAATGATAAAATAGTAAACTAATAACGTTATATCGTGTTTTGATTGATATTTTATGAAGAGCTTCATCCTTTATCCTTAGTTGATGATAATCAAACCGTAAATAAATCTTGGAATAAACAGATGCATATCTCATCTGATAAAAAAAAATCATCAAACCCTTATAAAGGATATCTATTCTTTATTGTTGCTTTGTTAAGCATGCAAACATCAATGCATAACCTTAACGTTCAATTTTTATTTAAAAAAAAAAATAATCGATTCTCCCCAAGGAGACACACTAGGTCATATAAAACCTTTTAACAAAATTTCACGTAAATGTGATTTTAGTTCAACTAACCATGTTGTTATTATTCTATAAGGTGTTTTTGATATATGTTTTATTCTAAGTTTAATATCAATTGTAAAATCAAACTTTCCTTTAGGAGGAAGTCCAAGTAATTCTTCCAGAAATACATCCTTAAACTCTCGTAAAAGTAGAAAATATTCCAAGGAAGTCTTAGCTTCCTCACTAAAATCTGAAATTTTCATTGCATACATCATGCATCCTTTGTTTTTAGATTTCTCAAGCTACATTGCAGATATTGGTATAACTTAAAAATCTCTCTTAATGTCCTGAATGCTTTTTGTTTTCTGCATGTCATCAAGAATTTCTATTCATTTTTCAAAGCATTCCACTGTTTCCTTACGTTTGGACAATTAATTTACTCCTATTATGATGTCATAAGACCTTAAATGAGTCACATAAAGGTCAAGTGCAGTGGTAAAACTAGGTAATTCCAATGTTGCCTTAAACAAACATTGGTATATTGTATGAATAACATCATTCCCATATTGTACAATCCATAAGTTTTCTATAAATGCAAATTTATTAGATAATTTACCAACTAGCTTAATTGAAATAAAGCACTTGGTAGCACCGATGTCAAACAAAACAGTAACATGATAACATATGTGATGTAGAAATAAAGGAGAGAGAATAGAGATTTGTTATCTCTTAATGTTCTACTAAACAAAGGAACCACATACAATATTTATAGGTGTGTGAATAAACTAGAACCCCCTGAATGGATGGAGAACTTACAAACAAGAAGGAGAGAATAATGGAATAGATAGGAACTAGTCTAGTAATAAAAATTAAGTACGTAGACTATGCTAACATTCCCCCCTTATTACATTATTCTTACAAATGTGACCTCTGAAGAGATCAAATTTAAGAAGTAGGACAGTAGGACAGTACTAGAGCTGAATATGATGGTTCAAGAAGTGCTCTCGAATGAAATGACAATCAATTTCAATATGTTTTGTTTGATCATGAAATACTGGATTTTACACAAGCTTCAACACACTTTGATTATCGCAATAGAGAACATGTGACTATTTTTTAGGAATTCCCATGTCATCTAAAATGCAATGTAGCCATATCGCTTCACACACAACTCCTCGTACGACGCGATATTCTGCCTCTGTGGATGAAATAGAAAGAACATTCTATTTATTTCTTATCCACAAGATGGGACCAGATCCAAGATGAAAAATGTATCCTGTAGTTGACTTCCTGTCATCAATAATTCCAACGTGGTCCGAGTTGACATATCCCTGTAAGAAGAATTGATCATTCTTCTTATATTCCATACCATAATCAAATGTTCCTTGGACATATCTCAATACATACTTTGCTGATGTCCAGTGACATTGCTTTGGCTCCTGCATGAACCTGAAAAGATAGCTGATGGCAAAGCATAGATCTGGTTTGGTATATGTCAAGTAGATGAGCCCTCCAATAACTTGCTATAGAGAGTAGGATCTACTTGAGGTGAATTTTGGAATCTTGAAAGTTGTAAGTTTTTCACCATGGGAGTGGATATAGGTTTACAATCAGACATTCTGTACTTTTCTAGGAGTGTCTTGGAGTACTTTATCTGGGAGACAAAAATGTGATGCTCCTTTTTCCATATTTCCAAGTCAAGACAGTAATGTAGTAGCCCCAAATTTGTCATGTCAAAGGTTCTTTTGAGATCATTCTTCATAATATCAACCTGATCTTCTAAAATGCCAGTGATCATAAGATCATATACATATACAACAAGAATGACAATTTCCTTTCCTACCTTCTTTATATACAAATTTGAATCTGAGTGGCTATGAGTGAACCCATGCTACAAAAGGTGATCATCAATCTTGCTATACCATGTCCTTTGAGCTTATTTCAGTCTATACAGTGATTTGATAAGACGACATACCTTCTTAGGATTCTCTTCATCAAAAAATCCTTCAGGTTGGGTTATGTACACTTCTTCTTTCAGATCACCATTTAGGAAAGCACTCTTGACGTCCATCTGTTGAAGTCTCCATAATTTTTGTGCAGTCAGTGCAAAAACAATTCTAAGGGTCTTGATCTTCGTAGTGGGTGCAAAGGTTTCTTCATAGTCGATGCCCTCTTTCTGAGTATATCCTTTTGCTACAAGATGTGCTTTATGTTTGTCGATGGATCCATTTGCCTTATATTTTGTCTTGAAAACCCATTTTTAGCGTATGGGTTTCTTTCCTATAGGCAAACCGACAAGTTCCCATGTCTGATTTTTCATAAGTGATTCATATTCTGTATCCATGGCTTCCTTCCACCGAGGTTGACTGAGTGCTTCACAAACATTTTTTAGCTCAGAGCTATTAATCAGTGAACTCATGAGTGTAAATTTTACCTCATTTCTTGTTTGACTCCTTGTTTTGACTCTAGATGATGTATCTGGGAGTTGTTTCAAATGTGAGTCCTTGATGGTGTTTTGTACCCACTTCAGACAAGAACTTGGCTGATTTTGAGAAGAACTGTTTCGTTACCATCTGGATTGATGTGGAGTCACATTCTCCAATTCTCCAAGGTCAACAAATATCTCTCTTGACAACATTTATTTTCTCTGAGTAGTCTCCTTTGGTTGTTCATCTGATTCAAAGACTAGTCGGTGAGAGGTGGTAAGTAATGGATCTTCTGATGTCACTATAGAGTCAAAGGATGACTCATCACAAACCACGTCTCGACTCTCGTATATTTTATTTGTCTCAGGATCCATGAGATGATATGCCTTCAAGGTAGTGTTGTAGCCAAGTAGGATACATGGGAGTGTCTTTGGATTAACCTTCTTTCTCTTCTAAGCTGGGACATAAATGTATGTTGTGCAGCCAAATACTTGCAAATGAGAAATTAATGGCTTTCTACCACTCGATACCTCTTTTGGTGTTTTATTTTGTAGAATATTTTTCAGTGCCATGTTGAGAAGATATATAGCTGTCTGTACTGCTTCAGCCCAATAGTGTTCCTCTAGCTTTGTTGTTGTTAGCATACAACGAGCCATATCCATCATTGTGCGACTGCGTCACTCAAAAATGCCATTTTACTGAGGTGTGTAGGGAGCAGTCAGGTTCTTCTTAATGCCTTATTGGTTCAGGAATTCCAAGAACTTATTTGATGTGAATTCTCTCCCTTGATCTGAGCCAAGTAGAAGAAGTGGTTGTCCGGTCTCTTTCACAACATGATGATAGAAGTTCTAGAAATGTTGAAGAGCCTCACTTTTCTTCTTCAGCAAAAACACCCACATCTTGTGGGAGTGGTCATCCAAAAATAGTTGGAAGTACTTGTATCCTGAAAATGAAGTAGGAAGAGGGCCATTCAAATCGGTATGAACTACCTCCAGACGCTTCTTGGCATGGAAGGTGCTTGCCTGAAATAGATTCCTGAGTTGTTTTCCTGCAAGACAACCAGGGCACATAGGCAAAGAACTGGACAATTTGGGTAGTCCATGAACCATTTATTTTGAACTCATCTGATGCAATGAACTAGTTGACAAGTGTCCATATCTAAAATGCTAGAGTGCAGTAGATTGTACTGTTGATGTAAATAAAGCTATTGCAGAAGATGAAATAGTATCTAAAGTAAATAATTTATCTTTTAGAAATGCTCTAGCAATAATCTTACCTTGTCGTGAGATCAAATACTATTTGATGCCATTTTGGACAAGAAATTCTACCTTCAGGTGATGATTCAATAGTTGAGTCATTGACAGGAGGTTGTTAGTCAAACCAGGAACATATAGTACCTTTGTAAGCATACATTTTCGTGGTCCCAGAGGAATGGTGACTCTTCCTATTCCTTCAGCAACATACTCTTTGTCATCGGCTATCTGAACCCGATCACCAGTGGGTTATTTGTCTAGTGAATCAAACAACGTCGTGTCACCTAACATGTGCTTACTTGCACTGGAGTCTATCAGCCAGACTCTCTTTGTGGGCTGTGAAGTCTGAGAGACAAGCATAAGGTTCTTGCTAGAATGGGCTCCTCTGAGGTCTCCTTATCAGATTCATTATCTTGTTGGGCTGTGAGATGTCCCTTGTGATTTCTCTAGCAGGGATGTTATTTGGAATTTTGAAAATCTTCACACCCTATGCGTTTTTTTGACTTGAAGACCCTTATTTCAAGCTATTGTACCAATAATGATCTATGTCGTGAGTGTTGGATATGCAAATGTGACACCACCTCTTTGAATTTTGATCTTTCTGATTATTTGGATCTTTATGATTTGGATTCTCTGGGGGACCCTTTTGATTATTTTGGCCATGGTATGTCTTTGAGAACAGGGCTTTATCGTTAGTCTCCTCTTGGGATGATGGCCTCTTCTTGCTAAAGAAAATTCACAAGTTCTTCGAATGCCACTATTTGTTTAGATACATTTAGTGTCATAACAAACACTTGGAATTGAGAAGGGAGTTCTCTCAAGGTAAACGGTACGAGAAGTTTATCATCCACCATTTCACCGAGCGCTAATAACTCCGATCATAGCTCAACCACACAACGTAAGAACTCCTTAACTTTCTCATCTGACCCCATAGAGAGGGTGTGAAACTTTTACTAAAGATGGAGGATCTTATTCTGATTTTTGGCTTCATAAATTGTTACCAGTTTGTCCTAGGCCTCCTTTGGTTTCATTGTGACTGGATCTGTGACCACTCCCACAGCCCCTGATGAATTAATAACGTATGAAATGGCTAGTGTTGAAGCCTTGATGTTGATAATGCTCAGTATCAGTGACAAGAAAATTCGGAGCAGACATCGTAATAATTTTTTTTTAATTTATTTATTCAAGAGTTATTACAACTTTTACTCATTGATGAGAAGTATTGGTTTGTAGATGCTCTCAATACTCATTTGCTAAGAGACGGCGACATTAGGTGGGGCATTCTTCTTCGTCTTCACAATCGATGTTGTACCTAGTTTTTAACTCTTCCTGAACTAGCTTTGCTTGGTAGTTGACGTTGAAAAGGAAATATTCAAGAAGTCCTCGTTGAACTAGCTCATCGAAGACTAGATTGCCGGTGTTCTGAAGCTCGTTTAGCAAAGAAAAGTAGAACCTAGAGCTCTCAAAAGCTTCTTCATGGTGTTCTCTAGCTAGTGAGTCAACGTTACAGCTTTCAACAGTCTCGATTGTTTCGTTTACGCTTGACATTCAACGTCTCTTTGAGAGACTCCAAGTTTCTTCATTGGGTAATTTTTAATTATTGTAAGAGACTTTCAAGCTTTCATGAAGCCAAATTTTCTTCTCTTCTGTGTTTCACGCAGTGATAAATGGAGTTTATGTAGAGAAGAATCACCTTTTTCACACAGAAAACTCTTGTCCTTTTCATGCATATTCAATGCTTTCCACGCAATATCTCCTTTCTTCACGTACAGGAAAATTGCAAGGCTTTTCTACCAGTCAAGTTTACACAGGTGTAGAAGACTTATTTGTCTTCACATAGGCATAAAAGCTTCACGCACCATATTATTTTTAACACAACTAAAGAAGACTCCTTGTCTCCACATAGAAGAGTGATTTTCTTCCACCCACGTGTTATTTTCCACGCTGCTCCACATCAACAAATTCAATGTTTTTTTATTGAACTCCACACAATAGAAGAGACAAATATTATCCCTTTACACAACAATATTACCACGCATCTCCTCTCCATATAGGCTGAAGGCTCCAATCACCACGCATCAAAACATTTTTTGTATTTAGCGCAAGAGAAACAAATTTTTTTTTCCACGCATGCTTTCGAATGACCAGGTGCGCTGATATTGGTACCACGTAGAAGTTTTGACCATTCATCTCATTCCCACGCTTGAGTGGTTTTAAAAAAAAATGCAGATGATGATATGATCCTCTACAATTCTTCCATGCACAAGCAAGAGAATTTTGTGCTCTGATACTAAAGTGTGAGGCATAAATAAAGGAGAGAGAATAGATATTTGTTATCTCTTATTGTTCTACTAAACAAAGGAGCCACATACAATATTTATAGGTGCGCGAATGAACAAGAACCCCCTAAATGGATGGAGAAGCTACAAACAAGAAGGAGAGAATAATGGAATAGATAAGAACTAGTCTAATAATAAAAATTAAGTACGTAGACTATGCTAACAACATAAAGCTTACCTGACACTTCTATTGGGATAACCTATTTCTCAGATTGATGATTACCCATTGCAGCATGAATTCTTTTCTGTTATATTTTCCCCTGACTCTTTTTGGGAACATTAGTTTGCATAATACTCACCACCACATGTAAAACATCCCCCAGTAGGCCCTTTCCTCTCAAATTTACTTTTTCCATAAGCAACATTGTTCTGATCATTCTTTCTTATATTTACAACATGTTTAGCAGTTGTATTATTCTTTACAGTATTCATTTTGTTGCCCACTTTCTTCCACCAAGTTCTTCTAGGAGATAATGGTGCATGTGAGCTAATGCTTCTCTTGTGTTTCTCATTCCTAAAGGTTGAAATTGTCTAAAATTTCTATTCTTGTCTTATGGTCTTTTTCAAGCATTATTTCCATAGTAGATGGTCCATGAAAATCTACCTTACCTCTTATGTTTAGGTTTAATCCCATAATAAACTTTCGGATCTAAAAAAATTCATCATTTTGGTATTAGAGAACATATTTTAAAAACTTAGAAAAACGTTCCCAATACTCTTCAACACCCATTTTACCTTGAGGTAAGTTCTTAAAAGCAAACATTTTCTTATTAAAATAGAGTTGAGGTGACTAGTGTTGACGAAAATATTCTGTTGGATAGATTTTTTGCACAGCTAAAAACCTAGGTAGTCATGAGATAAATCTCCCTCATTTACCAGTGAGGCTCCCATGTAAGATTTATATTTCCTAGTATCTATTTGTTGGTGTTACTTTAACTGCGTAGCTCATGACCCATAACTAGGCAATTTTGTAGCAAGTAAGTGGCTGTAAGAAATATGTGCAGGAAAGGGAAATAATTAAATACGAGAAGAAAGGAAAGGAGATGTGTAACCTAACCAATAGTTGATAGAGTTGGTCACATGCACATAGACGAAACAAATAGATCTTGAAATGCAGAATTTAAACCAAAGGAAAGTTTCACATCCAGATCTAAGATAAAACAAAGTTTATGCAAAGATCTAAAAAGATATAAGAAACAAATACACCGTTAACACAAAATTCTCTAGAAATCTACCTCCTCTCTGTTCCCGAGCTTTCCGAAAGCTATCAAGGGTTTCAGCTCAAAGTCTGGAACACAAGAATGCTGATTACCAATTTTGATCCTTTAACCCATAGGTTCTTCCTCCATTTATAGTGTATGGAGGGGAAATTACAAATGGGAAACTGCAACTAAACTAGAACTTGCGGAAGTTGTACAGGAAACAACTGGCAATATTTCTCCTAGAATTCTTCTTTGCATGACATGCATGATTTATAACTGAAAATAGAACCTTCCATTTTGCATGTCTGCCACCTATTTTCAAGTAGTTGACTTCTTCAAGTAACAAATTTTAAACCAATCACTTAGTTTTATAATTTAATTTATTTTTGAATTACTTTGTTGGATAAAATAAGAGAAAGAAGAAGAAAGAGGAAAAGAAATTAGAATAAAGCTGCAACATTTTCACTCTTGTTCTTTTTCCATATTCTGCATGCGATTGACTCTTCTGCCTTTGATTCTCACCAAACTGGATCTGGAAGCAGCTAACTGTGATTTACTTGTGGGTATTTCCTTTGACTTGTCTTCCCTCTTATCCTTGAAGCTTTTGTAGTTCTTCTCCAGTACATGCACCAGTGCAATGTTTACCATAAATAATTCAGATAAAACTCATCATTTTTATTTTTAATTGCATATGAGCAATTTTAAATTCTAGAAAGCACTCTAGGTGAATGTAAATACAAGTAAATTCAATGAAGGCTTCAACTGGAAGATTGAGAGCACATGCACAAGATCCTGGAAGGAATTTTCCATGCACTGACTTCTACACGGGTTGTGTTAGAAACAAGAGGATGAATTTTTGTCGGAAGCCTTTGCAATTATGAGATCTGGATCTGTCAATTAAATCGATGATAGGTTCAGGGCCTATGTCTGTATCATTGACTTCAGAAAATCTAGAAGCTATGCATGATTCTGCTGATCCTTTTCTTTCATCATGCTTCATCATGGCTGGAACAATCTTTTTCTGAGCTCTTTTTCTTTTAATTATGTTGGAATCCCTTGCAATTGGATCAATTTGTGCAGATCTAGAAATTTATTTAGATTAGGAAGATATATTCAATGTACCTGACATTGATTTGAACTCCCTTTTACTTATATGAGCACATGTGATGAATACCTGCAATTAATTCAGACAAAGATGGAGTCTAGGGCATGAATACTTGATTTTTATCACCAAAATCTGCATATAAATCCTGCTGCCCTAAAATTTGAGGCTTTGCTTGCATGCAAAGAAAGAAAGAATATTATTTAATTCACCAGAGCACTTATACCAACATGCATATAATTATCATAGCAAGAATTAAGCCATTCCAACCCTAGGCACCAAACCTTGAAGCTCCATGGCAATGAAAAACACCTTTTGATGCAAAAACCTCCTTTCCTTGGCACCAAAACCTGTCTGGCTTGCAATCCTTAGCAAAAATAATTAATTGCTTCTTTATTATGGCAGCCCATGCTTATATAATTGTCAGCATACTATTTTTAATAATTGCCCTTCTTATTTATGGCAATTTAATTAATAAACAATCATGTTTATTCACCCAAATTGGGCGCCCAATTATGCATGTTGCTGGTTTCTTTTAAATAAATTTATTTTATTTATTTTTAGCATGCATCCTTGACTTCTCCTTAGCTCTTCCACTTGCATTGAATTTCCTTCTATTTATGGCACCAAAATTGGGTGAATAAACCATTAATAAATATTATTAAATGCATTGTTATTCACCCAAGGTGGGTCACACTTTTTGGCAAGAGGAATTGCTAAAAAATAAGAAGTCAACTTGATGGGAATTTCCACCCTGCACTGCAGCTCCAAAAATCCACTCTTCCACTTAAGTTATTTGACTTTCATAATGAGAATTTTTACCCTGCAAGGTAGGTAAAAAATTCTCGCCTGCCTGCCACTGCCAAAATACCCACTCGCAAATTAAAACATCTCCCAAAAAGTGTGACTTGTATTAAAAATAGATTCCTTTGATAAAGTGTGACTTGCATGGGTGAATAAACCTCTTTGGTGGGAAAAGTTAGCCTGCTAGGAAGACAAAAAATTCCCATCGGTGCTTTAAGTGATTTTTCTTTATTTTAAAATGGGAATTTTTACCCTGTAAGGTAGGTAAAAAATTCCGTGTTGGTTGCCGCATCTAATATTCCCATTACATCTTAAGTGACTTTGACTTCATGGGAAAAAGTACCCTACAAGGTAGGTAAGAAATTCCCGCCTTCCTGCCACTACCAATATTCCCATTGCATCTTAAACCCATTCATTCCAAAAAGTGTGACTTGCCTAGGAGAGGCTTTTTGTGCTTGACTTCATCTTTTTTTGTCATCACCACCCTTCATCATCACGGTTCACCCTTCTTCTTACCACCATATCCTATTAATAAAAGGATAAGATGTATGTTAACGTTATGAACCCATTAAGTCCAAGACATGATAAACTTCAACTCTAATACCAAATTATAACACCCATGTTACGATTCATACAAATTAAGGTATTTTTTTAAACAAACCTCTTAAGTTCAATTAACAAGATTTCATTGTTTAAAATTATCAATTAGCTTGCTACTAAATAATGTAACATTATTAAATTGTTCATAATCCATCTTGATAAAATACATTAACCATGTATAGTTGTAAGTGTCTACTAGATCTTCTTGATCTCCCTTGATCATTGTATACGAGTGTGTATACTATGTATACTTGGTTAAACCCTACATAGGTTTTGAGAACATATGCATCTCCTTAGTGACTACCAGAAAGATGTTTAAACATATTCCATCCAAAATCTAAAACTGTTGATTTAGGGTACCGGCGAATAGATAATGTAGTAAGCAATTACATTACTTGAGCCAAAGTTTTCCAATATTGCTTTGAAAGCTTAGTTTCGAGACTGCACACTAGCCTACAAAACTTGTCTTTCGCCGCCACACAACTGTCCCAATATAATTATCTAGATTTCTTTTTAAATATTTAAGAAGATAATTTTGTTTTGGTGAAGAAGAGTTTGTGTATAGCTCATCCTACTAATTGAAAGGATCCTATTGGTACCATCTTAGGATCTAAATGGGAAAGATAGTGACCATGTAATGATTTTCATCATTACATCCTCATTACCCTTATCGTATCCATCTAGAGTTGGCACGGGTAAGATGCTAACAAAAAAGATGAAGGGACATGACACCTACGCTACTTATATACTTTAAGTTATCTTTGATAGATGAAGTAACTAAGTCTTTCTTTACGACACATTCAAAGCCCGTATATATACACAATGTTAGATTCTTAAAAAAATGTTATAATAACTCAAAAATTTACTACCTTTATTTAGTTCATCTTATCGTATTAATACAACATAGTTTACATTAATAAGTGAAGGTTTACTAATCATATTCTGTGTCGAGTTATTTCACCACACTCACTCATTGAGGATAGTCTTTATTATATTAAGTACATTGCTTGTCTTGATTAGTTCATTTAATTCCATAAGGTACAATAATAACTTTAACTCATTTTCATTATATTGTTATCCTTATATTGTCTATGTGTCGTCATTCATTAAACTTGATCATTTCAATTAAATCAATCAAATCAACATTTAATACATATCATAAGATTAATCATATTTATTTATAATTAGTCGTATAACACTATATTCTTATTTTCAAATCCAACAAGATAAGTCACAAATTATCCAGGTCATATATATATTTTTAAATAAGGATAATCCTTTATTTTCATTAATAATGATATACAAATAATAAAAAATAAAAAATTAGGAAAATTTCCCTTTACAATATGTGAAGGAATTTCATTTGCATTAACAATTATTTACAATAATCCTTTTTGGATTCATATAAGAATAACATATGACCTAAATCAATCATAAACAATCCAAACAATCACTTCAAGAGTGTTATCCTTTCTCACAAAATTTATGATAGAGAGAATATATGGGCTAGTTCAAAGAGCTGACATGCGTTAGCAAACTGATATTCCATGTTGTATTTATAATGAAATAACTGAATAAGTTATGGTTAACTTGATTCATAATCTCTACGATATAATTATAAACTTCCTAGTTTATAATAAAAGTACTATCATATACAAATATTAAAATGTTATTTTATCTTAATATAAAAACAATATGTTCACTTTCACCTAATGAAACCAACCGATTAAACTTAACATTTAGATGATAGTAAAACATATTAAAGTTGTCCTTTATTTCAATAATCCAAGATTAGAAACAACAACTCACTAAATAGAAGTCAATCTATGTTTAATTAAACCTCCATTCCTTTCAAGATTATAAATAACCACAATTCATACTTATACTTGTATAAACTTAACAAATAGAATGATGCCAACAACTTGGTAAGGTAATTATCTTAGCCAATAACATTCATATCTACATCTTTTATTTCCTCCTTTCTTTTTTTACAACCAATTTATATTCCACAAAAAGAATAATAACAACTATATATCAGAAAGAACTTTTCAATCATATATATTTGTTATGTTCAAGAAGAAGATTAATAAAACTAATTCAATCAACAATGCTTAAGGGAGAGCCACAATTCTATCTCATTCTTTAGTTTCTCAATCATAAAACCAAGTTTTAATAAGATTCGATGAGTTATGAACAATAATAAATATAATATCTATGCTTTAATAGGATCTATAAATTGATCCTCTATTTCCTTTTGCAATCATATGAAATAGCCAAAATACCACTTGTGATCAAGATAAAACAACAATACTGCATAAGATGTTATTTCTTAATTCCATATCCATTTTTTGTTTAACAATAACCAAACCAAAAATACCTACTTTTACTTTAATCAAATGAGGAAACAAGTGAAAACATTTCTAAGTTCCACCTAATTACTCAATCCATTAACTTATGCAAAAGGTGAAGAGTAACATTAGATCTCAATAAGAAACTATATCATTCTTATTACTTTTCAAATTTCATTAACAAACCAAGAACAAAACTAGATCATAAAAATGCTTAACAGTCATGCTCGTTAGGAGCCAAAAGTAAAAAAATATGGCCAGGTTCAAGATGAAATGAAAGCACAAAAGTAATTATAACCCAAAACATATTCTTCCCCAGATTCATAATGATAACCCATAAAAAGACATTTTTCAAGGGAGAGATAATCATGAAAATCATGCTCTACTAGAGCTAATGATAATGGCTAACTCAAGAAGAGATAAAAATGTTTTTGAAACATTGTCCAAGCTTGATTTCAAATGTATGCAAATGCAAAACTCACACAACATTCATAATCACTATGTTTTATCTCTTTCCTCTTAACTTTTCTATATTTCATAATAACAAAAACCAAAACGTAATTACCTTTAAGTTCATAATGATTATCATAGTCAATCATGTTCAAAGAGGGAGGGAAATAAGTTAAATATGTGTTCTAAAGAACTTAATAACAACGATATCATCAAAGCTCGTAATGAGCTAGAATCCCACAAAACAGTCAAGCTCTCTAAGAGTTTAATCACAATGGTGTTCTCAAAACCAAAGGAGGGTTGAATTTAAATAGTAATAACAATATAGCTCAATAAGAGCTTATATAACTATGAGTTGGACAACAATAAAAAATAGAGAGCTCACAACAAGTTGAATATAGCCTTCAAACATTTGAAGATACCAAAAATATTCCCAACTCAAACCCATATCTCAAATATAAAACAAACCCACATGTATTTGGTTCATAAACTCACCAATAATCATTTACACATTTCGTGATCAAATCTTCCAAGTTTGATGCATTAATCAAGACCCAAAATAATGAAAACCATAATACATTCAACTATCACATTTTAAAAACCATATTTCAAGTTAAAGCATTCACATTTCACGTTTTAAAATCAAATATATGTAACCAAAAACGTATTCATTATTTCGAAATAAAACAACAAGGAATGTGATTAAGAAATCCATGCTTTAATCTTCCTGTGTTTTCCTTTAATTTCTTTGAAATCCTTCCAACTGAATGCTCCCAAAAACACCATTGAATCATTCCAAATTTATTTAAATAACAAAAAATGCCATAGAAACTAGAGGAACAATAATAAAATCTCCATGCACAGACCAAAAATAGGATTCCAAGAATATCTCCATAAAAATCTCCCTTCTCAGCTCCATGCCGAGATCTCTAACCAAACAATGAAAATTCCAAATGCAATGCAAACAATGCTAATGCTAGGAAGTCGACTTGCATGGTTAGCTTCTTGGAGAAGCTATCGGTTCCCAAGGAACCAGACTATCATTAATTCCCTCTTAAATTACAGTGCCACGCCGTGGCCAATACAACTGCTAGAAACCTCCCTCCAAACTAGCAGTTTAAAACTTAATAAACTTACATGGTGGCCAGTATATTGTCACATCAAAACTTAAACAATTTTTATGTCACATAACAACCAACTTTCCCCATGCTTGGATGGTCGGTGACCATATTAACCTTATTAACCAATGTTTATGCCAAGCGGTCTATGACCCATATTAACCATACAAACCAACTTGTTAGCCATGGTGGTCCTGAGACCCATTCATATGTGAAATTAAACTTATAAACATTATTAAGCAATCAATTGTCCTTGACCTTTTTAAAAAACAAAACATAACTGTTAATCTATCACTAAATCAATACATACATTATATATATAAAACTTATCTATTATTAATTAAATTATTGACAAATATATATCCATGTATTCATTAATAACTTATTATATCATCACAAACACTTTGATATGTGACGAGCCATAATGCAATCGATTCAACATCCAATAACTTAGACAAGTATTATCGGTTTCACTAAAACAATGTGTATACAATAAGTTGGGATGTTCCATATATTACATATCACAGTAGCAGAGGACATATTCATCAATTATGGACATATTTTATAGGTGAACCTATCCACCCTCAAGAAAACCTATCATGCACCTAGTTTCAAGCTCCTAGGTTTCATATGCATGTTTATGATGCTCGATTCAACCTTCTCATTTGATTTTATATCACTATCATATAGTCTAAACCTTTTTGGGACATCAATATGTTCTAAATCTTGACTCCGGTTACTCTTATTGATTTTCTTAAATTTGTGTTGAGTGAAATATCATTCTTACATAATTTTAGGACTAAGATTTTATATTTACTATTCTCAAACTATATCTTAAACATATTGCAATATCTTAATTATATTAACCCTATTTTTTATATTACATTTTGGTGAGACCATTTTATCTATTAATCTATGCAATCTATAGCTTGTTCCTCATTATTAGCGTTTCATATTTTGATCCAATCTTGCTGACCTTAGGCATGTTATTATTATTTTAAAGGTTGTATCAAAACACTTCTACATTATTTTGCATACTCAAATGGTTATTTCTTATGCCATATAAGAAAACTAGGTCTTCCACTCCCACTCATCATAATGTTTGATTGAGTGGGACTATCATTAATAATATTCAAGTGTCATTAGTTATACACCATCCTAAAAATGACAATTTTACATAATACACATGTTTATTCATCTATTTATGTTGTTAGTAACAAAAAAGAAGGAAACATTGTTTATGTTGATGATAATGATAAAAATGCATGTCACTAATGATACTATTATCATTGAGGCCATGTCAATCATGAGGGTTACCAATATAAAATTAATGACAACCAAGATCATATTTTCCAACAAATCCAACCTAATTTTCCAATTGAGATATTTAATTGAGTTCTTCGAGATAAACCTAATAACATTGATGGAGTCTTGGCATTATAACCCGATGCCCATAAACACCAAACTTCACAAAAAGATAAGTTGGGGGAAACATCTATTGAACCTTCAAGAAATTCAAATCCACCTTCTATAAGTTATCCTTCCCATTTAGGGGCTATAACTCATGATTCTAGCCCATATTTTCTTGCATCTAATGTGCCTACTATGGGATCATTTCATATGGCTCCCTATATTACCATGCCTATGACTACATAATACATGGCTTGTACTATGGTACTTACCACTTCAAATATTTTTTCACATCCCATTCCTAATTTTTTATGTGCAACAACTCCAAGACATGTAAACTCATATTTCTCTTCTTACACAAATAAAATTATAAGTCACTACAAGCTCTATATGGTTAATAATATATTAGCCCCTGAGATCCTCAATTATCCATTACCATTTAGGTTTTCTCCACTCAATTTCTCCTCCTATGATGGAAATATTTATCCCCAATAACATATTTGTGTCTTTATGGCCTCGTCTATGGACTATGTCGGCAATAATACCTTATTAAATAAGTGTTTCCCACACCATCTCAAAACATATTCATTAAATTAGTTATATACCCTTCCTTCAACTTTTGTATGTCCATTTCAAACCTCAGGGAATAATTTCCTTTCACATTTTTCTATTAAGATTGGTCAAAGAATATAATTTTCCCAAATCATATAAGTCAACCCAAAATATAATGAAAGGGTCTCAATTTACATCTTACACTATAAGATTGTGCTCTCTCGAGGTCCTACACACATCGATGATGGTGAATTATAGGAAGTGCTCATTGCAAGCCTTATTCCACGAATTAAAGAAAATTTCATATTCTTTACTTTTATATCCTTTGAGGACCTATATCAAAAATTCAAAGGTCTATGAGACCAAGATCTTTGCAAAAAATATGATAAAATACGACAATAATACACCTTCAACCAATGGAAATAAATTCCAAGTGAAACCATGTTACAAAGCCAAACCGAATGAAAAAAATAAGTTTGATTACAAAATCATCAATGTAGAAGAACCAACTCCACCTATAGTCTAAATTTCAAATTGAAAATATAATGGATCCATTTAGAATAAGTTCTTCAAAATATATTGTAGAAAATCATAGAGTGTAATCTCATAGATTTGCCTCCTCCCACTATAATCGATATGTCTAGTACAATAAGTGTGAAATTTGATGGCAAGTAGTATTATGAATACCATAGGTGCATTGGACATTTAACCAATAGATTATTCACATTACACAAAAAAATCCAAGGGCTAATTGACACCAAGGTTATTTATATACAATACTTGGACACACCTACCAACATAGTGGTTGCTCAACCCAATTATATGTTAAAGGTGTTTATCGATCCATTACCTAATCATATGAAGACTCATAAGGGTGATGACATATATTTGAATTATCATATTGTACTTTCTTTTTAGACTTGTATGACTAACCCACATCTTATCAATGAGATTATTAGTTTTATAACAAATATATCATAGTTCACATCAAAGATCACATTTAATGATTTATAGATTTCTCTTGATGATGAAGAAACATCTAGACCTTTATTCATTCGATCACATGACATTTAAAATATAATCATGATCATGATGGTAGCTAGTGGATATAATTGAAACCTTTGCATTATGGCACTTCATGGTACTCTAGGATATATCACACAAGATATCACTGGAACAATAGAAACAATTGAAAAATTTGGTTGACAATGGTAAATGCTACCTAGGTGCATCACAACACCTTTACAAGTTATACCTAAGATGATTACCACATAGTTTTTATTGGTCCCTTCTAATAACACATTCAACATGTTACTTGGATTCACCAAATTTACATTATCCCTTTCACTTTACATATGAACTTAAAGTATGTACACAATAAAATGATGGTTACCATTCCTAATGTTCATTATGAGTATTCTATTAGCCCTATCATAGTGACTGCTTCTATTTTAGCTCAATGGGTGGTGTGTCATACCAAGTCATTGTTAACCAAATTTCCCCCTTTGGCCATTTTTTCAACCTCATGCCTTTATAGTTCAAGACTCTTTCTAAACTTCCTGTGTTTGTATATTATATATTTAGCGTTATTTTTATTATTTCCATGTATTGTCAACTATGTTGTGTAGCCTGCACATTATTGAAATGCCTTAGCTCAGCTCTAAAATATATTAAGTTCTATGAGACCATACCATGTTTTATTGCCTCGATTTAGATCATGGAATGATAATGATGTCATCCCTATAATACTTCTTCCTATTACAATAATTTAATACTAGATTTCATTTCCATTTCTCTTTTCCTTTCCACCGCATCATGTGGTCATCTTGCACGTCCTCACCAAGTATTGGCTTGATCCTTAAAATATTATCTAAGTTATATTGTTCTATTTAAAACCAAAAAATACTATATATGTTTATGAAGGCATTTGAAGTCACGAGCCATCATCTAAATCCACCCTATCTTAACTTTAGTTATAATATTTCATCTTGTGCACATTGTTAGTAACCACTGAAACCCACCACCGATCCTTGATATACCAACAACTTTGTTGACCTACAATCCATTGTTTGGGTATATATATGGTGTAGTATTCCCTTTTATACCTTCTTCAATTCAAAAAGATAATCAACAAAGGTCTCATTTTATTGGCCACATTCTCTTCGCAACACCATCCACGTAAATTGGTTCATCCACCTCTTCCATGTAGTAGATTGTTTCTACTCATTGTTGTTATTTTACATTAATGTGTTGAGCTACCACTAAGTTAAGAGAGCACGACGATGGTAATGGAAATCACCCTAATGTTTTGGATTTTTTGCAGATTTGAATGACAATATATCACATGTAATGGAACTACTATACAATTTTTTATCATCTAAGATCCCTTTCACTATAATCCATATCCTGAAAATCGTATATCCCCTTCCATATGTGTTGTTCACTTTCATAATATTCAATTTCCTTCCAAGATCAAATATTTGTGTCACTTTAGACCTTATATTCTTTGCAAGAAGGATCACCTTGTCGTTTCTTCATTCATGGTGTGTGTGACTTAGTTCTCAGGCCTTTTCCCTCTATTTCCTATAAAGAACAACTTTTTCTCTACATTTTTGGTTCTTCTTTTCTTTGTATTTTTATTTAATTATCATCTTATGTTTATAATATTATAACATTTATATTGATGAATGTAATGCATCTAATTCCTTATTTGATAGTGTAATACAATTGTGTAAATTTGAGAAATAGTGAAGTTGTTACATGGCTTATATTTTTTCTTTTCCTTCCTAATCTTACCTACTATTAGATATCATTTTTTAGGACTATACTTGCAATCATTTAATATATTTTGTAATTCTTAAAAAAACAATCCACATTTCTTAGTGTATTACCTTCCTTTTCTTTGTTTTCTCTTATCGTTTTTCCCCTATCGAGAATTTAGTTTAGGATTAGTAGTATATTAGGGATATTGGAATAGAAAATATAAAGAACCAACTATCTCTAGATCTTTGATTCAATTCATAACTTCCTCACCGAAGAAGCATTCCAATGTTGTGTTGAAAGTGAAACAAACTTCATGAATTTTTTTCAACCACCAAAATTTTTGGCATGCTTTATGTGACCATTTTTACTCTTGTTATGAAAATTTTCAACATTTCCAGATATGAAAAACTCTATTTTGAATATTATAACAAAGTTTTTTTGCATTTCTTATCATTTTTGGTTTTATGAGCCATATGTAAGTACTTTGATACTCCAATCCACTCTAATTTAGAATAATTAATGGCCTCAACACATTAGAAATATAGAAACATGAACAAGTTCTTGGTAGAAAATACATTTTGAGTTCTTACAACTTTCCCCAAGAAGGAGAAAGAAAATTTTCCAAAGGGAAACTCCCCCCCATCCATTGAACTCAATTCACTCCTACACCAAACATGCCCTTCACTATTTTTAGAGAAAACCCTCTAGTGTAATCTAATGTTATAGGAGCAATAAAATGACTGAATAAATGTAACAATAAAATACTGAAATACACCCAAGAAAACTAAACTAGAAAATATGAAACTCTAATGTGCAAGAAGGGTTAAGAAAAGCCTTAGCCGAGTCACAGATATCGCGAGACTGTGTTACAGTGTAGACCAGGTGAACAAGAGGAGGTAATGACTGCACAAAATCCTAATAAAGCACATATTTGAACTATCTGACTTAACCGGGGCACCTTGAAAGGGATAGGGGTGCTCATGGGCTCCTTGTTCTAATATTTGAGCACCTTGGCCTGTGGAAATGGCCAGAAAACCTCCTTTGAAGTGTCACTGGATGTTCTCTTGTGTTCACTTCCTATCACGTGAATGTCATTGTAAGACGTGCAATAAAGAATCACCCACAAAACCCCAGGAAAAACATCGAAACCCTAAAAAATAAAGATGCATATGAACGGGCCAGACTGTCATCAACTACCAAATGGATGGGCTTATCACTGAGCACTGCACTACATCTTAGACCTAATGTAGTTATATGTGTGTGTGTGTGTGTGTGTGTGTGTGTGTAATCATGCCCTGGGTTACTCTTGTGTCAGTCACACTTTTTGAAATAGTGATCAAATAACTAGATGTAGAATGTAGTAAATATTTGCATGAAAACAATAGACTCCCATCCTATGAAGTGTGATGCAAATGAAACAACCTTGTATGCCTTGTGATGGAGCTAGATGGATGCGAATGTAGCTTTAGATGCATTTGATGGATGCAACTCTAGATGGTGATAGTAGATGTTTAGTGCTTGGTCCCTCATTATGGTCACATAACTTTATATTTATACAATGCTCTTGTTCTAATTTTGTAATTAACCCCAAAAAGGCCTACCACTAAAAAGATAGAAAGTTCAAATGGCTAGAAAGTGCCCAAAAGGTGAGAACAAAGTGTAAAGAGGATCAGGGTGCCCTAGTCTTGGTTGGGCACCCCAATCAAAAATAGGAAAAATACAAAATGACAATATAGACTGGGAAAGTGTTAGTGCAAGATCAAAAGTATGATAATAAGTAATGTAAAAATGGCCAAATATATGGGTTAATTATTTACTCTTTTCACTTAAGAATCATATGAATAGTAATAGGAGACCGAGACTAAATAATGACTCAAAGTTCATGATTTTGTGTCTAAATTTTCCCCCACTTTATGTTGGTGAGTGGAAATCTAGGTAACATAAAGTAGATAGAGATGTGTACCTGATAATCCTTGTAGAATGATGTAGCAAATGTGCTGAAGGACTAGACAAAAGTGTGGATTGACCAAAATATGGAGCATGGAGACTAAAGATGTAAAAGTGTAAAAAGTGATGAGAGTGAACCTAGGGTGAAAGTGCATGTGTAGATGCCAATGTGTGTGATGTACCTATATGGTTAGTATTGTGTGTGTGATATACTCACCATGTGTGTGTCATTGAATGTTTGCTTCCCATATGGATGAACCTGTAAAAGAGAAGACGATCAAGTAGTCAAATAGTCATGTCTATGTCTAATGTGTAAAAACACATGTATATATGTAAAAATAATATAAAGACATTACAGAAAATGAAAAAGGAACATGTGCACCTGATTCGTGATGAGAGAAAAGGGTGTAGAAAGAATCCTGTAAATTTTGGTGAAATGCAGGTTTTTGGGCGATCTCACGCCACTAGACAAAGAAGTGTAGGGAGGAAAGTATGATGTTCCTCCAACCTGTAACCACTTCCTGAGAGTTGTGAAGAGATATTTGTACTGTCTAGTTTTTTGGGTGATCTGACGCCACTGACCGAAGAAGTGTAGGGAGGAAATTTTGATGTTCCTCCAGCCTGTAACTACTCCCCAAAATGCTAAGGACAATCTTCCCTATAAAAGCCGTTGTGTATGGATTTTTATAGACTGGTCTAAACTCACTTGTTGTATAACCCAATGTGTCATGGACGAAAAATATAAAATGAATTATACCATTACTATGTTGTGTAGTGTGTAAACCCAAATGATGCCCCCCCCTTGGGGGCACATGTGACATCACATATAGGAGAATGTGGTCCTTAAAGAGGACCGAAATCGTAAAACTAAAACTCTTCCCTGGAGGGGAAGAGAATGTGCTTGGTAAATACCAAGGCACATGCAAACAAGTGGCCAGGAAACAAGTGTTAGTATGAACATGCATGTTAAAAAACAAGTGTAAGCCAAACAAACAATGTGTAAGCTAGAACATAAGTAGATAATGTAAACACCCAAGAAGACAATGTAGGATGCACAAAATAAGTTGCAAACATGGGACAACACTCATGGTGTCACAAGACACTCAAAGCCACAGTGGCCGTAAACAAACAAGTGTGCACACAAAATAAAGGGCATAGGCTGCAAACAAGAACAAACAATAACATACAATATAACAAATAAGTATGGAAGAAAATATCCTTGCATAGAAAATGCTACACATGAAGCACTCATTAGCATATTTGAAAGATAAAGTGTATGTCAAATCGTGTATAAACCAAAGTAGTGTGCTATGAACAAAAATGAAACAATAACACTTGTAGCGTATGAATGTGGATGCCCCCAAGAGGTAGTGTGTCAAACATCCCTGTTGTGTGTAGAAGCTTTGTATCTGCAATCACAACTAGAGAGAAAGTGAATGTGTATGTGTGTATGGTAAAGATAATGACATACAAGATATCTATCTAACATGTGTAATAAAGTAAACATGTAAAAGAAAGTGCAAGCAAGAGTAAATACAACCATAAAATGAAGTATGTTATGGATGGATATAATGAAATGTAGAGTGAATGATGGGAGCCACGTGCCCCTAGAGTGAATGTAATTTTATGCAGTGAGGTTCATTTAATATGCCCTCTTAATAGTAAAAAATGAACCATAAACAAGAGTGCGTCATCAGGAAATGGTCAAACTATGTGTTGTGGGTAACACGCTGTGATGATTGTGTAGTGATGAAGTACGACATAGAGATGAATTGTGTGTGACTATATAGCCTAAGCATATATCATGATAAGATGAATATAAAAGAGTGGATATGTAGCCTAAAGCGTGTACCACTAAATGATGTAAAAAAAAATGATGATGTAACATATTATGAGATGATGGTAGAAGAAGTGACCATGTAGCCTAAAGCGTATATTACTTAGTTGAGGTATGTTGTATGAGAAAAGATTCAAAGATGAACATATAAGGGTGATGAGGTCCATTTGTGATGTATACCCTCAACAGTCCAGTATGGACCACTGAGACTAGAGTGCGTCATCATGTAGTGATTGCAACATGTAGAAGAGAAAAATGTGTAATGTGCATAGTATAATGTATGATGTATACTGCAAGATGCGTAGATGACCTAAGACCAGAAGATGAATAGTAGATGTAACATGTAAGATGTAATAAGTAAGGTGTAGGATATAAAATGTAAGATGACATGTATGATGTGTGATGATGCACAATATGTAGTAGCTATGGTGTAGTGTCTGGAGCATGTGTAGAACATTTATGGTGTATGTAGGAAGACGAACAATGTGTATAAATTGTAATGTAATGTGTAGATGATGTAGGATCATGTGATGATATGAAGTGCCTAAGGTGTAATGACTACTGTGAAGTGTGTGGGGTTCATGTGTAGAGAATACCCTTAACAATCAAGTGTGAACCAAAGAACAAAAGTGTGTAATAGGGGAGTGATGATGCTAAGGTGTAGATGAATATGCGTATGCTATTATCAAGAATGTACTAATAGGATGGTGGGGGCAGAAGAGATAAGCATTATGCCCCCTACTTGCATGTGATTGAGTGATCTATCTAATGAAAGTGAAGTACAGAGGTCCCATATCCAATTTGGTGGTGATGAAAGTGTATGCCCATGCTCTAGTAGTGGTGGAATAGTAGATAGTCATTGTGCAGGTGAGTGAAAGCCTATGTGCATGTGATGGATGAGTGTACTACAGATGGCATGGTGTAACAAAATATGTAGGTGATGGGAATCTGATGAAAAGTATAATGTGGCGGTGATGAAAATTGGCGTGGAATGAAGTAAGGTGGAGACCCATGTGTCTAGATGCTAGTAACCATCCTAGGAATAGGTCTATAACGGTGTGTGGGACTAGGAAAACGATGAATCCGTATAGATGGTGTTTGAGTAGGTGAACTAGGAGTAGATTGCGCTTAAGGCTCTAGAGGCCATGAAACATTAGAGGGAGAAGATGATGCACTAACGACTTTATGATGAGATTGGGACCATGGGGTAGATGAAGGCACACCATTGATAGTGATAACTTGATTGTTACGAATGAAATTTAGATGCAAATGATTCATGGAAATGATAGAATGTGACCTCTAAATCTTGTTAAGACCTAAGAGCATATCACACCCGTTGACTACTTGTCCCACAAGAAAGGGTACAAGCATGGTAAGAGGTCCTACCATGACACAAAGTTTGACAAAACCATATAAATTGTTCATTAGATATGAGATATGTGAACGAAGATAGCCGATAGCATCAAGAAGTGGCATAGAACATGCAATGATAGGCCATGATGGATCAACCTTAGTATTAATGATATGGAAAAATCTGATAGAAGCACTAATATGTAAATGATTAGAAGAGAACGTAGCATGGTTATCATAATCAGAGAAAGAAATAACCGAGGGAGAAACGTCAATGTTAGCAACTAAGAAATCAAGGCCCCTCAATTTAGGTGGAAGACTTGTGCGATAAGTATAATTAGCTGATGAATCAACAACTTTCTTATTGTGTTGTGGAGGTGGGTTACCAAATAATTTGAGCTTACAATTTTAATTAATTGGTGGAGAGTTTGTAGGCTCATGAAATTCAATCTTGTTGTTGTTGTTGATGAGATCCTAGATGATGGTGCGGATTTTGAGACACCAATTTGTAGAGTGCCCCACACAATGGTGATAATCACATCCAAATTTTCCATTGTAAACTCTTGCATTCAGTCATTATGGATCTAATTCAAGTGGTGGAGGAAGCTCGATAAGATTGCTTTTAAGAATTTGTTGTAAGATGAGTTGTGGGGCAATAGGAAATTTGGTGAATGTATGCTGAGGTGGCTGTGACTAAACTTCTTTATTAGTAGCTACCACATTGACAATGATTTTTGTGTCAGTAGGTTTAGTTGTAGATGATTTAAATGTTGAATTAATTTGAAAACGCACAGAGGAAGATGTTTGCTCTTGGTATTTAAGATTTCATATGGATAAAAGCTTCATTTCACAAAGCTTGAGGGTATGAAATAGTTGATTAAATGAAGGAGATGTCTCAAAGAGTACACTTTCTTAGAGGGGTGGTAATAGACTCTGTAGGAATAAATCCTGAAGCTCAGATTCTACAAGAACATTTGACATATTGGCTAAGTTTTTTTTGTATCTTAAAACATAATTTGTTAAGTGTTCATTAGATCCCCATTTAAGCTGTGCAAGTTAGGCAGATGAGATCTTAGAGCTAATATTAATAGAGAAGTGAGTGAGAAAAGCATCAGCTAGATGCATAAAAGAGGTTACCGAATGGACAGGTAGGTCATAAAACTAACGCATCACATAATCATGAAGGCTACTAGGAAAAATCTTAGTTAGAAGAATGTGACCATCTGCAAAATCTAGACAAGCCACATGGAATTCTCATAGGTGCTCTTGTGGGTCACCTTGGCCATTGAAAATAGGTAGTTTAAGGGTAAAGAAATTTTGTAGGAGCGGTTAAGTGGATATAACAGGTGCGAATGGAGTATGCAATAATAGAGTGGAATCCAAAGATGGAGAAGAACGAGAAGTAGCCTGCCATAATTAGTGAATTTGTGCTTAAAGGTCTTGATAAAGGGAGGCTAGATCTTGAGTGCTAGTTGAGGGAGGCTGTTGTTTATGAGAAATAAGAGGGGGGATATGGTGATTATTAGGAGTAGGGACAGAAGCGGGAATGATAGAAATAGGCGGAAGAGTAGAAAAAAGCAGTTGGGTAACAACTGTGGTGGGAATAACGACAGACACATTAAGCTCCGCAAGGTTTATAGCTTCCTCATGAGAAGTATATAAAAACAAGTCTATATCTTGAGGATGCACAATGATATGATCATTAATGGATTTAAGATGAGATTTAGTAAAATCTTCAAGTATTGAGCCATAGTAAAGAAGAGAAAGAGAGCCCTAAGTGGAAGGTGGTGTTGAGTGTGGGGTTCACCAAAATGATTAATTAAAATAAATAAATATTCTAGTGTATCTAATGTTGTAGGAGTAGTAAAATGACTGAATAAATGGAACAATAAAATACTGAAATACATCCAAGTAAACTAAGCTAGAAAATATGAAACCCTGATGCACAAGAAGGGTTAAGAAAATCCTTATTTGATTACCAGATGTCATGGGACTATGTTACACTATAGAACAAGTGAACATGAGGAGGAAATGACCACAAAAAATCCTAAGAAAGCATAGATTTGAGCTATCTGACTAGACTGGGGCACCTGGAAAGGGATAGGGGCACCCGTGGGTGCTCTGGTCTGAGATATGATCGCATTGGTCTATAGGAATGGCTAGGAAACCTCCTCTGGAGTGTCATTGGATGTTCACCTGTGTTCACTTCCTGTTGTATGAATGTTGATGTATGATTTCCAATGTCATTGTAAGACCTGCAATAAAGAATCACCTACAAAACCCTAGGAAAAACATCAAAACCATAAATAAGAAAGATGGACTTATCACTAAGTGTTACACTACATCTAAGACCTAATGTAGTTCTAGGTGTGTGTGTGTAATCGTGCCTTAGGTTTCTCTTGTGTTAGTCTCACTTTTGAAGTAGCGAGAAAATAATTAGATGTAGAATGTAGTATATGTATGCATGGAAACAATAAAATCCCATCCTATGAAGTTTGATGCAAATGAACCAACCTTGTGTTCCTTATGATTGTTCTAGATGGATGCAAATATAGCTTTATATTCCTTTGATGGATGCAACTCTAGATGGTGATAGTAGATGCTTAGTGCTTGGTCCCTCATTATGGTCACATAACTTTATATTTATATGGTTCTCTTGTTCTAATTTCATAATTAACCCCGAAAAGACCGACCACCAAAAAGATAGAAAGATTAAATGGATATAAAGTTCCCAAAAGGTGAGAGAAAAGTGCAAAGAGGATCAAGGCACCCCAGAGGGGACCCCAGGGTACCTGGCCCCTGCAAGGTGCCCCAATCAGAAATAGGAAAAAATGTAGAATGACAATACAGACTAGGCAAGCACTGGTGCAAGATCAAAAGTATGACAACAATCAATGTAAAAATGGCTAAAGACATGGGTTAATTATTACTCTTTTCACTTAAGAATCATATAAATAGTAGTATGAGATTGAGACTAAATAATAACTCAAAGTGCGTGATTTTGTGTCTACAGGAGGTAATCCCCTATCTTTAATTGCAATAATGATATCCATATATCTACTTTTAAAATCCCTCCCCATACTTGACTAGGAAAAGTGCAATCACCCCCTTTGACCACATCCACGATAGTTCTAATTTATGCTCAATTCACTATGTCATTCAAGATGATGTTTTTGTAAGTTTTTTAATTACTTTTCCCAAAGGAAAATATCTTGATTAGTATATAATTATTCCCCCTAACTTAGTGCACCGATTGGGATGAACTAGGAGAGTGTTGGAAAATAATTTTATCATATGCAAATTATGGACCTATGACAACAATATTGTGGGATGAAGTTCTTCCTCTAATATATAGAGGAAGCTCCCATTATTGAAAAAAAGCTGCATGAAAATGATATGTACATTATCTACACTAATATGTCCTTGGGGTTTTAGGGATTCCTTTCACAAAATTTTGAAACTCGTAAAAAAGGAAATAATATAGATAGTAGGGAAGTAGAGTGAATAAAATAAGAATACATATGAAGGAGAGAAATGAAGACTTGCACTTTCTAATAGGAAAATGAAAAAACCTATTTTAATCACACACAAATAATTAACAATAAACATAATTTGTTGGAATAACACAATTTGTAAAGTGAGAGGTAATAATTCATTTGATATAATTGGAAATGGTAATCAAAAGATCAATATGCAACATACATTTTTAATATCCATCGATATTCTCTTATTGAAACTTTTTAATACAAAGCTGTCAAAATTTCTCTCTCTATGATTTCTCCCTCACACAAAAAATTCCCTTGATAAATACATATTTATAGAAAATTACCTCCTAAATTCTAACTACATGCAAGTTTGAAAAAGTCATGTTTCTAAAAATAGAAATTGTAATAAAAGCGTGCACTTGTTACAAATATAAAGTGACAAGTTACAAACATGGAAATACCCGACATAGAATTTGCAATTGACTTGGTTTAAATAGTTACAAATCATGAATTTTCTTCAACACATTCTCATCTGGGCTTGTTATTTTTTCATCCTGGACTTCAACTACCTTCTCTTTAGCAACTTGAATCCCTTTTTTGTAAGCCATCAAAATTCAATAAGATTTCCATGATTTAATTTTCATTTGAATTTATAGTCTATAAACTGCATACTTGGCAACATGCATAACTACATAAATAATTCATGAAGGAACCTTCTAGAGTGTCCTCGTGTCTTTTTCAAGTTTAACATAATTTTTTTGATATTTCAAAAACCATTGAATTAAATCAATATTAAAACCAATCCTTGGAGTTGACACTTTTTTATCAGCTTCCTGAATTTGTCTTTGATTGTTTAAATTAGGAGGATGAGTCATTTCTTAGTATAAAGAGTCCAAGGAACATTTTTAATGAACTTGTCAATTTTTCATCCACCCCTTTAAACCAAATTTAATTTAACTTCTCAACACATTATTCTAGTATAAAAATCTAAATTTTTGTCAACTCGAAGCTCCCTTTGTTCCCCATGATCCTCCTCACTTAGGACTCCTTCAACTACAAGAGTGTCAAATTTAACTCATTGAATCATCTCCAACTTAGGTAAGTACTATTATAGCATATTGACCTCATTTTCAAACTTATCCCGTGTTTTATGTGTTGCTTCAACCTTTGAGTTGGTTTCTGCATAGACAATCATAACAACTTCAATGGATTTTTCTCCCTTTGCGATCAAAATTTCTAACCATTACCATGGATACTTTTTTCTGCCACATTCAGATCATCAACATTGGTTAGTTGTGGCACAGGTTTGGATATAATAGAGTACTAGATTGGTTTGGTTATCTTTTACACAAATGTGGTAAGCTAATCAACCTTATCTTTTAGTAATTATTTAGTCATCTAATCCTTATCCATGTTCTCAAAAAGCATGCCAATGGAAGATGTCACATCTTACTTTGTACCTTCATGCTTAATTTTTCTTATATACACCTTGGAAATCTGATACTCCTATATTGAAACTTCCTCCTTAATTATCTTGGAGGAAATACAATATTTGCTTACCACTTTCCCTTATCATTGATGACAATTATAGAAATCATTTTAGGTTCCTTTAATATGTGGGAGGAAGAGATACCAAGTTCCAAGGTGTTGAAATTTATCACTTCTTCATGCTAAAATTGACTTCTTCTTAAACCATATTATTAATCCTTGGTCCAATTCTAGACGTATCACACTAGTATACTAATTAGGTATATGTTCCATAGTTCTTAAGGGTTATGGAAGACATGATTGATCATCAACATTAGCCACATCATCATCAATGTTATGATAAAAATAGAATATCACACATATGTTGCACAAAATAAATCCAAAGATTATATTGACTAGAAACATATTGCAATATTTATAGATATTTGTCAACAAGGTTACAAGACGATTACAACATTGTAAGAGCTTAATAACAAGTGTAAAAACTTTCCCTAAATAGAATGATGAGATTTACAAGTACAATGACTTCATAAAACATAAACAAGATGACACAAAATCCTTACGCAAGTGAAACACTACCACTAATGACACCTAATCAACACACTAATCACATGTGTTGTATTGAGTATAATGATGAATTAACTATGAAATAATAACAATGCATTATTATTTATGTCATTCCCCCTTAACTAAGCATGCTATTAAGTGAACAAGTGAGAAGTTATTTGAATTCCTTGTATTATTCATGTTTAAGAGAATTGGTGAAGATATATGAATATTATTTTTTGGAAAATTGGAGTTATATGTTGTGTTCTTTAATTTTTTTTGCATATGTCATGAATTTGCATTTCAACGTGCTTGGTACGTTCAGAAAATGTTGGATTACGAAAAGGTTTTACCACACCTTCATTGTAATAATACAAGATGGTAGGAAAATTCAGTGGAACACCCAAACCTTCAAGAATGTGACATAGCCATATCACTTCACAAACAATTCTTGCTACAAGATAATATTATGATTTAGTAGAAGAATGAGAAACAACATTATGATTCTTTCTCCCCCATGATATAAGACAACATTTAAATGAAAATACATATCTAGAAGTTTCCACTTCTTGTCATCAATTTTTCTTCCATAGGTGTAGAGATAGATTTGCAATCCCTCATCCTGAATTTATCGAATATTATCTTGGCATACTTCATTTGACTTGCAAAAAATTGATTCTCTTTTTGTAATACTTTCAATCCAAGATAATAGTGGAGAAGCCCAATATTTATCATGTACAACAATATTTTAAAATTTTCCTATGTTGCATTAATCATAGTCACTGAACTACTAGTGATTACTAGATCGTCAACATAGACTATTATGATCACCACCTCCCCCATTACTTTTTGAGCAGAGATTAGGATTGTAAGGATTTATCTTAAATCCATTTTGAATGATATGCTCATTAATCTTGATGTACCATTGTCAAAGTTCCTAGTTTAAACCATATAGTGACTAGATGAGTCTACAAAATTTTGTTTTTTAATTTGGAGTGACAAACCTTCTAGCTGTTTCATGTAAAATTCTTCTTGAAGATCACCATTTAGAAAAGAAATCTTTACATCCATTTGGTGGAGTTTCTATCCCAATTGTGTAACTAGATCAAACACCATATTAATTTTTTGATCTTATCCACAGGATCAAATTTATCCTTATAATCAATGCCTTATCTTTGTGCATACCCATTTGCAACTAGTCTTTCCTTATGCTTGTCAACACTTCCATTTTCCTTGTATTTGGTTTTCAAAACCGATTTACAACTAATTGCATTCTTTCCAAGTGGAAGATCTACAAGTTATCATGTGTTGTTTTTTTTTTTTAATCAAGGATTGATATTCATCCTCCATTGCTTCTTTTCAAATTATTAACTCTAGTGTTTCTTGAACCTTGGTGGGTCATTTGTTTCAAAAAATCTACTCATCAAGGCCATGTTGATTTTTTCTCTTTCTTTGCTCTGAATTATTGGTCCAAAATCAGATGTGGTTAGAACACTATCTTGTTTAGTGTCTTTGATCAAATTTGTACACCACCTTGGAATATGTTATGTTGTGGGGCTTGAATTTGTACCATCAATCCCATTATCATTTTCATCATTTTCTACATCATCAAGGTTGATCACAGGTTTGTTTTTGAATTTTTTATTTGAATTCATGGGGAATGAACTTGAAACACTTCTCTTGTCAAACTCAACACTCCTACTTATGTAGATATTTCTTATTTTTGGATCCACAGGTTTATATCCTATAGAGTTTTCATCATACCCAAGAAGGATGTAAGTGTGGACTTATTTTTCTAACTTGGTTAATTTTTGTTTGGGGATCAACGTGTGTGCTTTACTTCCAAAAAAACCATAGATGTTTTACTAAGGATCTCTTATTTGACCATGCTCCATATGGATTCATGTTATTAAGTGAAAATATTGATGACTTATTCAATAGATATAATAATATTTGTGTTGCTATCCACTCAATATGTTCTTGTCAAACATGCATACTACATACCATTTCTATGATAGTGCGGTTTTATCTCTCTGCAACACCATTATTCTATAGGATGTAGGGTGATGTAATTTGAAGATGAATACCATTTTCTTTTAAATATATAGATAACACTTATTTCACTAAATCAAGACTTATTACAGTCCGAGCTATTAAAAAAAACCTCCAATATTGGAATATGAAATTACTAGTTTTGGATTCCAAAATGTTAAATATTGGAATTATCTGGACTCCCAAATCACACATATTGGATTCCAATATCGCATATATTGGAATCCAGAATCACATATTCGAATCTAAAATCACATATATTGGAATCCAAAATCACATATATTGGAATTTAATGCACTTCAAAGTCCCATATACTGGAATCTGAAATTCAAAATATAGGAATCCGACATTGATATGCAAAATAATAAACTGAACATGTCTCTGTTCTGAGTGAGCTAACTGCCACATAAATTATTCCTTTGGAATAAAAGTTCTTATCAGTTTTAGAATTTATTTAAGATTAAACTATGCAATTGTTGGAAAACCATTTAATGATATCAGGGAATCCATGCAGATCTTGGGAAAATATTTGAATGAACTTATGGAAGCCAACATTTCTCTTCAAAACAATAAATTGGTCATGTTTCCTTTTTATACGGGCTAACGGCCTCTAGCTAATGACTTTTAAGAGATGTGAGACACTTAAAGAAATGGGAAAACTCGAGAAGTCAAAATAAAAGGAGAATCATTGAGTTCAAGTATTAACACTAAAAAACCTATAGAACCTAAAACAGAAATAAGTAAACGAATCCATAGAAATAAGGAAAGATGCCTGCTTTTAAGTCTATCTTGCTTTAATTTTTTTTTAAAAAGTCTCCCTTAGAGTGGCCCATTTGACTCTGAGAATAATATTATCATAACTATATGCATTAAGCTTATTGATAAATCTCTAAGTGTCCTCCCTGTTAACAACATTAACAAGACCAAATCCCCTTCTAATCCGTGGCCACCTAGACACATGTGACATGTCCAAATGATTTGAATAGCTCATGTAGATTGACATCCCTCGTGGTCTCGGATAGATTGGTAACTCAAATACAATTTTCATCATTTCAATGGTGTATGTTGTTTCTAGAGCGGTCCATGTTACCCCCTGACATTGGGAGGTGCCTAGCTGCGGAGGTAGCGCTAGCCCCGCCAATGATGCTTTCGCTGGAGGTGTGGCCCTCGACGACCTTATCCCTTGGTAAGGTGTCTGTGGCATGGGCAGGGGAAATATCCTTGTAAGGGAATTTTGATGTGTAATGATCGCCCTTCTCACTGCGGATACGACAAACTATGAGCACTACACTACCCTTGGAGCGAGAGAGGACAAACAACGCATTTCCGGTGGACTTGGAATTGTCGGCCTTGGATCCCAATGGGCAGGTTTGCTCCAGTAGGGTTCCTTGTTGGTAGTGACGCCGAACTTGCGCCACTCTTAGCATTCGAGAGTGCACTTGTTAAGGTGCACTTTTTCCAATTTTCTAATGCACATGGTAGTGGTGTGAACCACCTTCTTGGCTTGCTAATTGAACTTATATTCGATGATCTTCTTTGTCCAGTTTGATGATATTCGATGGTGGTAAAATAAATTCCTCATCTTCATTATCCTCCTATTCAATATCCCCACATCTCACTCTGTCGGATGCCATCATGGTCATCCCTAACTCAAGAAATAGGAAAATTCAGGACATCCTCACACATCCGGAGTAAACCTTAAAGGTTTTCAGACACTCAAATCTTCTTATAAATAAAAATAAACAAACGTTTCCATGAGAAAAAAGTCAAAATGAATTTTAAATATTAATATTTGATAGGTTTTCTTTAGAGAAAACAAATAAATCATTATACTAAAGGAGGAAATTCAAAATAAAAGGAGAATCATTGTGTTCAAGTGAAACATAACTTATCCTATCAACACTTAAAACCCTACAAAACCATAACCAAAAATAAGTAAAAGACTCCATAGAAAGATCTTCAATGATCTTCTTCATCCAGCCCGATGATATTTGTCGGTGGTAGAAGAAATTCTAGATCTTCATTAACCTCCTATTCAAGCTCCCCACATCTCACTCTATTAGACACCATCACTGTCATCCCTAGCTTAAGAAAAGGGTAAAGTAGTGAAATCCTCCTGCGTCTGGAGAAAATTTATCATTAGTTTGCAGACACTCAAATAACTGGTTATCGCAATAAAACCCTACAAATAAAAATAGGAATACTTATGCTCACGTAATTTTCTTGTCAAGGGAAGACAACACATCTTCACTAGATTTACAATGAATGTGAACCTACTAGAAAAATATGGTACAAACATTTACCCTACTTTGCTAAATGGACTATTCATGGAATTAAGTAAATATATAATCATCGCTATTTCATTGATGTAATTCGTAGGTCATGATTGTTCATTAGCTACATGTTGTTGAATTGTTTGGTCTTGGAACCAAGACCTCTTAATTTTAGAAGGTTGGTTTACAATAATGTGTGTGCATGAATATGTATAACCCATTCATGTAAAGAGTGCAATACATAATGCTTTTCTCATTCTCCTTAATCATAATCTAACATGTGTGTGTATCATGTAAAACTATAAATTGTCTCCTAGTGTTCACATATATTTGAAGAGTGTCATTCAGATATATATATATTAATTTGGTTTAATCCCCACAGATATATCAAATCATCAAGTATCGAACAACATAGAATAACACTAGATAGCACAAGACACTCTCTTATGAGAACATGTTTATTAGAATAAAAAAGAAACCAACTCAAATCCTTTGTATCATCATTTACACTAAATTCGGTGGAAGACATCAAACAATACATAACTTCAACATCTTGCATTGTCTTAAGGGGTAAAAAAAAACTAGAATACAAATCATCTAGAAAAATATCACAACAGTTAAAATTATCTTCTTAGATAACAAATTAATCAGGAAAATAAAATGACCTACAAGGATTCAAATATGAGCAAAATAAGTTCAAATAAAGATTTGTTATAAGTACAAAAATGAATTCTCTATAGTAAAAGGTAAAATAAAAAAGTTTAACTCTGAATTTTCCAAAATATACCATAAGAACAATGTCAAAATGATTTTAAAAATTAAGATTTGATAGATTTTTTTTTCTAAAAAAAAAACTAAGCATTATATTAAACGAGGCAATTCAAATAAAAATCTAGAATGACATGGTTCAAGTGAAACAAACTAATCCTATCAACACTAAAAACCCTAAAACAAGAATCAACAAAAGACTCCATAAAAAGAAGGAAAGATATCTAATTTCAAGTCTACCTTGGAGTGGCCCATTCGACTTTGAGAATAAGATTATCATAATGATAACCATTGAGCTTATTGATAGATCTATGTGTGTCCTCCCTGTTGACGAAATTAACAAAAATAAACCCCCTACTAACCCCCGTCTTCTGATCCATGGCCACGTAGACATGCATGATATGTCCAAATAGCTTGAAAAGCTTATGCAGATCAACATCCCTCGTGTCCTCGGATAGATTGGTAACTCGATCAGAATTTTCATCATTTTTCCAATGTATGCTGTCAATGGAGTGATCCATGCCACCCTTAAGAATTAGAGGGACATAGGTTGATCTCCCAATAGCAGAAGAAGTGGCAGTACCGTCAGCGCTTCTTCCATCTATCATGAGGCCCTTAACGACATTATCCATTGTTAAGGTGTCTATGGCACCGGTGGGGGTGATATCCTTGGAACTACAGTTTTGATGTCCAGTGATCGCCCTTTTTACCATAGATATGAAAAACCATGAGCACCGCACCACCCTTGGAGCTAGCCACGATAGACAACGCATCTCCACTAGATTTTGAATTATCATCCTTGGATCCTGAGTGGGTGGCGGCGCTCTAGCAGGATTTATTCTAAGGAGATGCCTAAAAATTTCACCAAGGGTTCTTGGTTGACAATAGTGTTGAACTTCCACCACTAGCCGTGCTCGAGAGCGCACTTGTTAAGGTGTGCTCTGGCCACTTTGCGGATGCGCATGGTAGTGGTTTGAACCACCTTCTATCCATGATAATTGAACTTGTATTCCACGATCTTATTCACACCATTTTCATCTAGCCCAATAATTATCGGTGGTGGTAGAAGAAAATCCAGGTCTTCATTATCCTCCTCTTTAACTTTCCCCCATCTCACTCTACCGAACGCCATCACTATTTCTGTTTTATACTAGCTAGCAGTCGTTAGGCTTTATTTGTTGCTTTGGAATAAGGTTTTTAACAGTTTTAAAATTTCATTAACATTAAAACATGAAGATAATGGGAAAAAAAATCTAATGATTTCATGGAGTCCTACATTTGTGCATAAATCAATAAACCAATGATGTTTCCTTTTTATATGGGCTAGCAGCCACTATGCTTAATTTTTGTTTGGGAATAAGTTTCTTATCAATTTTAAAAAGTCCTTAAGATTAATCTATGCAATCATTGAAAAGATTGTTTAATTTAAAGGAATCCAACAATGATATGCAATACAATAAAAATAAAATGTTTATGTTTTATTAGGGCTAGCAGTTGCTAGGCTAATGAATTTCAAGAGATGTGAGACACTTCCAGGTTCAATTTACTATGATGTGATTGAACCTTGTTATCAACTAATTTTGACTTCACAAAATTAATTTAAAAAAAAGGAAATTTTGAAAATTTTCAAAAGTGTTACTTTGCATGGTTTATCACTCTCATCACAATCGTCTCATTTTTGTGATCATTCCGATCTTCGTTTCGTCCATTTTGGGCGAGAACTCCTCCTGCCATGTCTTAAAATACATTAATAATTAATTAATTAATATTTAATTAATTTATTATCCTGTATTTGATAAAATCATTTTTTATTAAATTTGGGGTTTTTTAATTAAATAACTATTAATATAATAATTATTTACAATCATTCGACAATTTTTTTACTTTATTGCCGGGGAAGTAAGCTTGTGCTTCCAACTGTCAGGAATGCCAAATTGGCTTCTTGAACCCGGATTTCCCCTTTCCTGGAAAATTTATTTTAATTTCCCACTTGTGGGATTTTATCCACCAATTGCCAAATCAATGAATTGGAAAACGGGCAAGAAATCTCCCGATTTTCCACATGGGGAAATTGAACAGAATTTGCCAGCCCACTTTGCCATTCCCATTGGTAATTGACCGTTGCTTTCCCAATTTCCCTTGGCAATTAATTCCACTACCTAGGAAGAGGGGAAGTCGGTTTATCCTTCCTAAATTCCTCCGTCGAAATCATTGGAAAGAGTTGTACGAGGCTTTCTAAAATTGCTTCTCACTTCTGATTTGAAACATAATATTTTATCACATCCCTCAATGAATCATCATGCATTCACAAAGCTAGATATTGAAGAGGGTATCCACCTGAAGGAAAAATAATAAAGAAGACAAAAAATTCCCCACGCATTGGCAGAGGGAAAACAATAGTTACAAGAAAAGGAGGAAATCCACGCCATTTTTTAGGAGAACAGTCTAAAAACAGAGGAAAGAAACAATCCCCGCAACCAAGGCAAAATAAATTTTCCACGCAGGAGGAAAGGACAATAAGCAGGCCACTCATCCATCCTGCATTGGCTAATGGCAACAAGGCAAAAACAACCATGCTTAGGGAGTTAATAGACCATGCAGTGGCCATGTAGTTGTCAAGACCAGTCAAAACAAGCTCCCACGCAGTCATAACGTACAGTCCAAAAATAAAGAAAAAAAGAGAATACCCACATGCTGCAGGTTAGAGAAGAATACCCACGTGCAGAGGAGAAAGGAACCCATGTTTGCATAAGAAAGAGACAGAAAAAAAAAACTAGAATACCACACATTGACTGGTATAAAATTCAATAAAAAAGCAAGATTCAATGCATAAGCAAAGAAATATCTCTCACTCAACAAAAGCATAAGTTCCCATGCAGCAAGGAGGAGAAAGAAAATCCAATGCCTATACCAAGGAAGAAGGCAAGAAAAATAAGAAAAGGAGAGAAGGAGTTTCCATGCACAGTTTGAAGGGACAGGGCAAAGATAAAACAAAAGGAATTTCCACGCATACACAACCAGGATAGTCCAAAACAACATAAAGGACAACAAAAAAGGATTTTCCACACATAAGTGAGGGGGAAACAAGGTAACATCATAGGGCACGTGGTAAATCAAGAGCAAAAGGAGATATCTCATTCCTTCACTTGGAGGAGCAGTAGTTTCAACACATTCAAAGCTTCATCTTTTTCCCACGCAAGTTGTGAAAGAAATTGTAGAGGAAAGCAATCCACACATACCACAATAAAAAAACAAGTGTTTTCACGCATCGCTCAGAAGATCACCAGGAAGAAGTGAATCTCAAAGTACACGGTTATTTAAATTAGGCCATTTTTTTTACACATACCAGGGAGAATTTACTCCGGTAAATTAAATAAAAATCAAATCACTGATACAAATCTAGGTCACATCAATGTGCAACAATTCTACAAACGGGTGAAAACTGAAGGCAAAACCATATTCTTGGATAGGCTTTACCATAGTGGTCTACCCCAAGTAGCAACATTTCATGTCTCGGTGTAATGTCAAGAGTTGGTTATCACTTGTGCGGAGCATTATGATCTCAAAAGACAAGGAATTTTTAAAGATAACTGCGAGCCTTTTCTCTTAATCACACCAAAGCATATTGAGGAATCGCTCAACATACCTGACTTTCCTGAGAATGCAAATATCACTTGCAAATCATCGCAAGAATTCTGGGATGAATAACCACTGAGATGGAGCAAGATGGTTAATAACACCAGGTTAGTAACCAAGAGGACTTGAATTGATAGGATTCCCAAAGAACTGTACCGTGTTGAGTTTGTGGAAGAAATCGAGGACATGATTACTCTCCTAAGTCAAGTTTTCGGTTTACCCTCTGCTAGGATTTTCCACCCATGGATGTATTAGTTTATCTATATCATCCCAACAAAGAAAGAGTTTGCGGATTGGGCCACTACCATCAGTAACACCCTTCACAAACAATTGATAGAAGTTAAGATGACTGGATGCTTCTACATGACATCGTATTTGAATTATGCAGTAGTAAGAAGAAAGCTATTTTCGGGACTTGAAACAAGAGGAGTTATGGGGCTGTCAAATAGTGTTTTTAATTATTACCCTCAACTCAGTTTCAAAAATAGCTCTCACCATTTTAGAAGAGTCAATGATGCATTCACCTTTTACGTGATTCAGAAACTGAATCGGAATACTGAGGAAAGATTTTCTAAAGAAACCATGAGTGTCATTTCCCGATGGGGAACCTGGTTTATTCAATTTTCATCATTTTCCTACATTTGCATGAGTGGCTTTGCTAGTACCCCATGGAAGCTTCCTAAGTACGTTAGTGAAAGATGGGAATTAATGGAGCTTTTGCGATAACTATTCCAAGTTCACTATCTTCTTAGTGACAAACATCATTCAAGAATTCATTTCCCAATCCAAATCAGGGAATACCAATGTCTAAATCTTTTCAGTGCACAACTCATGGAAAAAGAGTTCACCCTCATCACAATTCATACATATGTGAAGAGATCCTAGTTTGATATCAATGGATATATGTAGAAGATTCTGGGAGCAAAGTATTAACATAATCCTACCATGGAAGATTTTTGGGTTGCCTATTCAGATGAACATGAAGTAAGAAGACAAAAGTTTTCTCACCTAACACTTGCTCTGATCAAGGCCTTCCACATCAAGAACCCTCCCGATTCATTCATAAATAATGATGAAGATGTCATTGATCCCTCATATGATGTAGTTGATTTTACCCCATTGCCTTGAATCGACTGGACTAAAATAGATGAATTTTCTCTTTATAACAAGAATCAACCGATTCTTGAAAGAAGCATATCTTGGTATGAAAGAGAACTTGCCAAGTTACAATCAATTCAAGATCATGCTTCAGGATCACAAAAATTTCCAACACGATGAGGCATCCAGTCAACCAAAGCCTCTTCTCAATCAACCTATGTACCATCCAATCATACACAACAAGCAAGAAAGGAGTGGTTTCCAAAATCCACTTCACTAAGTAACGTGTAACAAGGAGAAAAATCTAAAGATCCTAACCCTGAAGAAGGAAGAGAGCGTGTATTAGGATTTTTTTTACCTCGAGTAGAGATTATTCTACCCACATTGTTAATAGTGCTCATAAGCTCGTGGCAAACGATCCTTAGCCATGATTCAAACAAACGTCCACTCAGGTGCAGGTAATTCGAATATCAAACACTTCGGAGTATGTAGTTCATGAAGGGATTTCCCAAAATCTCCCAAATAATCAAGAGGTGGATAATGAGGTTGTTTCTCCTCAAATTGAGTTCATAGATAGGATTCAAGTAGGATCTCATGATGTTGAGAAAAATAAGAATATTGATTTGAGCTCTAGGATTTTATATGCAGAAATAGTGCATGATACTCCTTCCTGGGTTGATTATGAGGTTAAGAAAAGGAAAAGGGTTGTCAAGGAAATTGACATCAATTTTGATGCCCTTTTCAAACTTTCAAATGATGTCATTCCAAAGAAGCCTAAGGTGCTTTCTCGAATAATGGTGGATAATGACGGAAATAGATTTGTAGATCTTGCCATCCCACAAGTTGATAAAGAGTGTGATGCCATGACACATGCTGATTATGAAGTTTCCAGACTTGGACTTGGGATGTCTACATTAGAAAGTGACATGGTGATGGCTTGAGATTCAATTGATATCATGTTAACGAGACTTGAGAAATATAAGTCTCAAAACTCTCAGCTCAAGGCCGAAAATAATCAATTGGTGGAATATGTTCAACATTTGATAAATCCCATATCATCCACTTTCCCAGTACCTGATGCAGTGGCTTCCCCAAAAAACACATTAGGCCATGCCACTAAAACTTGGCTTTTAGAGATTCTCATTTTAGGCCAAGGGATGATCAAGACCATGGTTAAGCTTCATGAAGATGTCAGTGCGTATCTTGATCCAATTCTTTCTTTCAAAGAAACTTTTGTTTCTAATATATCGAATTTAGATGAGATATTGCCCAGTTTGTAGGAGATGACAAGTATGGAATCCTTAGTTTTAGCCATTGAAGGAATTCTCAAAGTTGAACATCCAGGGACACGTTTTCTTTGGTGTCTGCATCTCAAATCAAGGAAGACGCTTCTCGAGGATTATATGACACATTATGAGAGCATGTGAAATGAAGCCTTCACTTCACTCTCCTTGATTCAAGAATTTATAGCTGAGATTCCTTGCAACCTCGTAAATGAGCATAATCAAAGGTGTTCGTCGGAGCAAGTGGAAGAATAATTTTCACAATTTTTTAAGGACGTGTACACTCCCTCCAACAATTTCTCGTCAGTTTCAATGAAGTGATGCATCAAATTAAAGAACTTGTTTAAGAACTCTCAATCAAAAATTGTTAATTTAAATGATATGCCAAGTAGGATTCTTTAATTGCAGTTATTTTATGAGGCTATTCTTCGACCAAATAAACCTCCAAAAGAAGAAAAAATATTTGAAACTTTGGGAAGGTTTATATCTTTTCAACTGGAAAAAAGCGGCAGATCCTAATTTCACCGGCGCTTTAGGGGGATAATTTTCTTGATATTTAACGAAGTGGGAGAGTCCATTTCTCATATACTTGAGATAGGTGGATACCATTTCAATGGATAATGCACTGGTTATTATTGTATATTTTAAAAGATGATGTTTTTTGCTTTCGAGAAACTATGGATATTTTAAGTAATTTCTATTTTTTGTTGTCTTTAATAAAGTTGGTTGAAAAAGTCAAAGGTCACTTAAGTGCCTTATTTAATGATCATTTAAAACCCTAACTACTTTGTAACCAACTTTTGGGTTATAAAAGGAAGTGAGGGGCTCATTTGTAAAGGGTGACTTTGAGAGAGGAGAAGAAAATACTTTTTTTTATGCAAGCTTTACTTCAAAGAAAGAAACTTTGTGTTCTTTTGAGAAGACATTTTGGAGTTAATGAAATATGAACTTTGTGTCCCATTCATTGTCTCTTATATCATTTGATGTTCTTATGTTCATTAGATGTTAGTGTTTGAATCTTGCATGCAAATATTGTCTTTAATCTTATTTTCATTCTTATTAATCGGTTGTTCTAGTTCACAGTGATTGAGATATGATTATCTACTTGCTCATGTGTATTCCCTTTTACATGTTCTTGTTTGGCTAACTCAAACTCCATTTTATTTGTGTTGGTTATTCATCTTTCCTCTTCATGCAATATTAGGCTCTGTTTTTACCTAACTCTTGCATGTTCTTTCAGTTCATTCCTTTCCACTCCTTTCCTTCATTCCATTCCATCTCCCTCATTCACTTTTCTTTCCAATGATGTTCCAAAACACCCCCCACATACAATTTTGAATGTACAAATGTAAATAAATTTTTGGTTTTCAATAAAGGCAGCCTCACCTTCATTGAGGAGGGACTTCATTCCCACACTGTTGCATGTCATTTGCATGCATGAAAATCCATATGCTAACAATTTTTGGCGATTTCGCTGGGGATTCAAGAATTGTTAACCAGTGCTTGGTTAAATCTTTATGACTATTCCCTCTACACAAGCTCCAATTATTCAACCGAACCTTGTGCTCGATGAATATTTTCAAGGAGACATTGTTTCCAACCTTCGAACAGTAGCTTAGGAAAACTGTGAAAACTTGCAGCAATTTGTGGTTGTTGATAGAGCCATTAACAAAGAAATCTACATTGAATACCTTAGAAGAAGAGCACCCGCACTTGTGGCTAGAAGACCTCTTGCACACCTTTTGATCATTGTTCACCGATGCGGTCCTCTTCCACCAAGGTAATAAGTTTTATGACTATTACAGGTAACCCACCTATCTTGCAACCAAATCTTGTTTTTGTAGATAATCGAGAAGATATATCATTAGATTTTAGGTAAGCTATTTGGGAGAAGAGAAAAAATAAAAATCATTTCCATCTTTTTGCATCAGTACTAGATAACAAAGAAGAGAAATCCGTGAGAGTTTCTAGAGCTATTCAAGCGCAAATAGCTCAAGAAAGAGAGTGAAGAGAAAAGGCTAGAGCTGATTAGAACATGCCAGTGATCCCTTCACAATAAAAATTTCAAACTGGAAGGAAAGAGGTTTACGCAAGGAGAAAAAGCTAAAGGTTGATTTGATCCTATTTTTGACTTTCAAGGAAAGTTCAGTTTCAATTTATCTCCTCCAAAGAAGAACACACCTCGTAGATCTGCAAGCCTTGCATCAAGTCCTGAAAGAGCAAGCAAGGAAGGAATCACTACCAGTCAAGCACTTTTCCTTTCTCACGTTGTTTTACCTTTGCATACCACCTTTCCCAAAGTGGCAATCAACGTACCATGGGGAAATGCCATAGGCCCATTGGCCTTACAATCTCGACATGAACTCCCATGAGGATCAAGAAAGATTCTTCCCAAGTTCGATGGAGATGGGAAAACATCACCAGATGACCATATTTCTACCTTTTTCGTTGCATGTGTTGTTTTTTTGGTACAATATGAAGATGTTACTATTCACCTTTTTGTCGAAACATTACATGATGTTATTGCAGATTGGTTTCATCATATGCCAAATGGATGCGTTACAAATTGGAATGATATGTAAACTAAGTTTGAAGATCGATTCAAGATGGCAGAAGATGAACATGCCCTTCTTGCCTAACTATCTCAGGCGAAGAAAGAGCCAACATAACCCATGAGGAAATTCGTGGCTAAATTCAACAAAATGGTGAACAAAGTTCCAGCTAGGATTTGCCCAAATCCTGATGGACAATAAAGTTTCTTTATTAACACACAACAACGAGAAGTGTGATATAAGGTGAGAAGGGATAGAGTGGCTACCCTAGAACTTGCTCAGTCCTTGGCCATTGAAATTGAGGATGAATTAATCATGGCGGGTAAATTCAAGAAAACTTCCCTCAAGGGAAAGAGTCAAGAAACCTCCAATGCTTCAAAAGCTATACTCACTAAGTTAGATAATGATGTGCTAGCTTTGAAAAATAAAGTTACTCAGAGTAGTAAACCCACTCCTTACAAAGACATCCCAAGGAAAGGCTATGTTCCCAACAAAGCCAGGATCACAGGTCCTCCAACGAGGTTTTCTATTGAAGCAACTCCCATAACTAACTCAAAATGTGATGTCATTGAAGAAAGTGATGATGAGGTTGAAGTCTTCGAGGTTGATGAGGAAGAGCCAGATTCTGGAACATCTAAACCTGAAGTTGAAGATCCTGAGGGAGAAAGTAATAATCATTTATTTGAGTATCATTCAGATGAGGAAGACAAATATGAAGAAATTATAAAAGATATGAATAGTCAATCCTTCGCTGTTTTCACACATTCTCAAAAAAAGGAATAGGATACCACTAAGGTGGGAGATAAAGAGGTTTCCAAGGAACTTCAAAAAGAATCTAAGACTAAGGAAACTTCCAAAGAATCCAAAATGAATGAGACTCCTAAAGAGTCCAAGGCAACTGAGGTTTCAAAGGTCAAAAATATCTTAAGGAAATGAGGGCCTTTGTTAAATCAATCCATTGATAAATCAGCTACGAAGAAAGTTTCTTCTTCTACATCAGTGTCAACCAAGCCCAAAGCAAAGGTCAAAAGTGTGCCATCATCAAGTTCAAAAGAACTAGTATATGAGACATCAAGTACGGTTACCTTGCCCAAATTTGATATCATTGATCATATCAATAAATTTTTTTTCCATGTCACAGGTAGAGTACTTGAAGTCCAATAAGGATCAACTTGAGAAATTGGTCTAGTTTATCAAAGGTGACTCTACTGTTCATTCCTCCAAAGGAATTCTGAAAACTCCCAAAGATGGGAAAACTCAAAATATTGTGGTGGCCACTACACCTTCAAATGAAAAGATTGAACCTTTCTTTGTTTCCTTTCTGATCAATGGATGCAAATTAAGTAATTGCATTATAGACTCTGGAGCCTCGGATAATGTGATGCCGGAAATAGTAGCACATGCTCTTCGTTTGACTTGTACAAGAACATTCAAATCGTGCTACTCGATGGAAACCAAGCAAGTTCCTTTGATCGGGTAGATTAAAGATGCCCAAATGGTTTTAGCCCAATTCCCTCAAAAGCAAGTTAAGGTAACTATTTTAGTTACTGATATTCCCGCCTCGTATGGAATGTTGTTGAGCAGGAAATTTTGTAGAGATCTAGGTGGAGAAATTCAAATGTATTGGTCTCACACCATGATCCCTATCAATGGAGAAATGAAGAAGCTTATGCTAGAAGCTCAGGAAAAGTTCACATTAACTAAAACTGAAGATCCTCATGCACAGATCCTTTTCCAAGGCTCAAGTATGGGTAATTATATGATGAATGTAGAAATTTGTACCCCTGAGATCACTTTCCAAGATTCCAATGAGATATGGACTCTTGAGTTTGATGGAAGATGTTGTTCGATGGGCTTTGGTGCAGGAGTGGTGCTCATATCTCCAAATGGCAAAATATTTCCTTTTTCCTACAAAATTGAATTTTCAAATAATAACAACACTGCAGAATACAAGGCATTAATCCTTGGCCTTCAAGCTGTAGAGGAGAAAGGGATAAAAAATTTGGAAGTCTTTGGAGATGCGGAATTGATTGTGAAACAAGAAAGAAATTAGTTCTAAGTAAAGAATGATCGTTTGAGACACTACAGAAATAAAGTATGGAGCAGAATAGAAGCTTTCGATGATTTTTCCTTAAAATTTGTCTGTCGCGAAAAGAATGATAAAGAAAATTCTCTAGTAGTCTTAGCTTCATTAATGATTCCTCATTCAGAGTTTGATCAAGTCAAATACACCATTGAAATGGTTTTTAGGCTAAGTGTTCCTGACAATGCATAAAATTAGCAAGTATTTAATGATGATCAACACATTATTGCCTTATTGGAAAAGAGGGATAATTTTGAACAATTTTACTTTGAAGGAAGTGATTCTTCATTTCACGAATCAACTACTTCACCCATTCAGGAAGAAGTTGAGAACGAAGATCCTGGTGATGGCATCATTCAACTCAAAGGAAATAAAATTCCCAAAGGATTGGTTTCACTTGAACTTTTTGACAAACATGACAAGTTTATCAAAGAGACAGAGCAGGCAGGACCTGCAAATTTTGCTGACTATGAGCAAGTTAACATCTGTACCAAGGATAAACCTCACCTGGTCAATATCGGTAAGTGTTGCTCACCCGAGGAGCGCAGGAAATTCATAAGCCTCCTTACCAAATATTTTGATGTTTTGGCTTACTCATATGAAGACTTGAAGTCTTTCCTACTAAGGGAAATGGAGCATGCCATACCTTTAAAGCCTAGTGCAGTTCCATTTAGGAAAAAACAATGACAATATAATCCCAAGATTGCAGGGATAATATTTCATGAAGTTCAAAAGATGTTAGATGCACAAATAGTGTTTCCTATTTGACATTCGACCTGGATAGATAATATTGTACCGGTTCGCAAGAAAAATGGAGAAATTAGGATTTACGTGGATTTCTGCAATCTTAATCAGGATTCCTTGAAGGATAACTACCCACTACCAGTCATGGACCATATTCTGTAGGTAATAACTGGATCAGAAATGCTATCTACACTAGATGGCTTCTCTGGCTATAATCAGATTGAAGTGGCTAGAGAAGATCAACATAAAATCGTGTTCACCACCCCCTGGGGTATGTTCACATATAGAAGAATGCCTTTTGCTTTCATTAATGTTGGTGCTACTTTTCAAAGGGCTATGTATATGACATTCACATATTATAAAGACAAGATCATTTTGATATACCTATATGACTTGACAATTTTCTCAAAGAAGCGAGAAGATCACCTAAGAGATTTGGAGAAAATATTGCAAAGATGCAGACTTCATAAGATTTATTTAAATCCAAAAAAGTATGTGTTCAGAGTTATAGAAGGCAAAATCCTAGGTCATATTGTTTCTAAGGAAGGAATTAAGATCGATCCTGAGCGTGTTCAAGCTATCAAGAACCTTTCCTTGCCTACAAGTAATCCCGGAGTCCACTCCTTCTTTGGGAAGGTGAAGTTTTTGAGAAGGTTTGTGCCAGATTTTGCCAAGATGACTAAAGAAATCACTGATATGATGAAGGGAAAAGAATCCTTCAAATGGTCAAAAGAAGGTAGAGAGGAATTTGAGCAAATCAAGGGTGTTATTGCCAAAGCTCCTATATTGGTGTGTCCCAATTTTAAAAAGGATTTCATAATTTATTATTATGCTTAACCGCACACAATCTCTGCCATTTTGACTCAAAAAAATCAAGAGGGGATTGAATCTCATATTACATTCATGAGTTCTGGATTTAAGAAACATGAATTTAATTACACTCCTCTTAAGAGACATGTGTACATGGTGGTGAGAGCCCTGAAACACTTCGGGTACTATGTGTTGAATTCTCACACCAAAGTCTTAGTTCCAGACACTGCAGTTAAATTGATGTTGACACAACAAGAACTGTGATCTAAAAGAGGTAATTGGGTCTCCAAGATCTAGGAATATGATTTGGATATCAAGCCTACCAAGTTGGTTTGAGGAAGAGGACTCTACCAACTCATCGTAGAGAACGAACCACGAGATAACTATGAAGAACCAGTTGAAGAAAATTTACCACTGGTAGTTTTTGTACCACAGATGAATGGTATTATGATATTGCCTACTTCCTCACATATGGCGAGTGTCCAAAGAATATGATGGCTAAAGAGAAACAAGCTATCAAAATAAGAGCTACCAAGTACGTCATTTGGGACAACACATTGTTCAAGAAAGGAATTGATTGCATGTTCCTCAGATGTGTTGATAAAGAGCAACAACCTAGATTGTTGGAAGCTTTCCACAATCATGCTTGCGGTGGTCATTTCTCTGGCCTAGTGATGGCTCATAAAATTCTGTGAGCACATTATTACTGGCCCATTATGTTTTATGATGCTCAGAAATGGGTGACAAAATGCGAAGCTTGTCAACAATTTGTTGGAAAAGTTGGCAGCTTTTCCTTTGAAGCCCGTTCTCATTGAAGAACCCTTTCAACAATGGGGTTTAGATTTCATTGGGGTTTTGAATCCTAACTATAGTGCTGGTCATACTCATGTGCTCACCGTAATTGACTACTTTACAAAGTGGGTAGAAGCTATACCAGTGAAACAAACATTTACTACAGTAATTTGTGACTTCATCAAAGAAAATATATTGGTTCGTTACGGAATTCCACACAAGATCATGACGGATAATGCCTTAAATTTTTCTTCTGCAGAGATGATAGGTTTTTGTTATGGGTATGGGATATCTTTGTCTCATTTTTTAGATTACTACCCTCAGGGAAATGGTTAGGTTGAATCCAGTAACAAAAACATCATTACTATTGTGTGCAAGTTAGTCGAAGAAAATAAAAGAACTTGGCATAAAAAGTTAGATAACACATTTTGGGATGACTACATAACTCCCAAAAGGGCAATCAGGATGTCTCCATTTTAACTTTTGTATGGAACCGATGCTCAAATTCCCGTCACACTGGAGTTACCAGCATTAAAATTAGCTCAAGTAGTTGATGATGAATGCTTCACCAATGCATTAGATAAAAGAATCATGTTCCTAAGAAAGCTTGAGGAATAAAGAAGTCAAGTGGAAAATAGGATTGAGGAAATCAATCCAAGGTAAAGAATTTTTTTGACAGGAAAGATAGGAAGAGACAATTTCAAATCAATGACTTAGTTCTTCTCTGGGACAAAAGACGTGAATCGAAAGGAAAACATGGGAAGTTTGACTCACTGTGGCTAGGCCCTTTCAAAATTAGACATTTCTGTGGAGATAACACCTATTACTTGGCATATCCTAATGGAACTCATTTTCCTTTGCCCTAAAGTGGGCAATATCTCAAGCACTATCAAAATTGAAAACAGGTTGTTCCCCGTATGTACATAGGTAATTAGGATTTTGGTTTGTTTGTCTCCTTGTTTTTCGGTTTCCTCTCTTGTGTTGCCCCTTTTTTTTGCCCCATCATTTTGAGATCATGTTCATGAATATTTTGGTCTGGGTCTGTTGTTGCATCCATAAAGTCCTTGTCCCCAATTAGAGCCAGCTGTTATCAGCTAATTTTGACTTCGCAAAATTAATTTAAAAAAAAGGAAATTTTGAAAATTTTCAAAAGCATTACTTTGCGTGGTTTATCACTCTCATCACAACTATCTCATTTTTGTGATCATTCCGGTCTTCGTTTCGTACATTTCAGGTGAGAACTCTTCCCGCCAGATCTTAAAATACATTAATAATTAATTAATTTATCATCCTGTATTTGATAAAATCATTTTTTTATTAAAGTTGGGGTTTTTTAATTAAATAACTATTAATATAATAATTATTTAAAATCATTTGACAAATTTTTTTATTTTATTGTCGGGGAAGTAAGCTTGTGCTTCCAACTGTCGGGAATGCCAAATTGGCTTCCCAAACCCGGATTTCCCCTTTCCTAGAAAATTTATTTTAATTTCCCGCTTGTGGGATTTTATCCACCAATTGCCAAATCAATGAATTGGCAAACGGGCAAGAAATCTCCTGATTTCCCACATGGGGAAATTGAACGGAATTTTCCAGCCCACTTTGCCATTCCCATTGGTAATTGACCGTTGCTTTCCCAATTTCCCTTGGCAATTAATTCCACTACCTAGGAAGAGGGGAAGTCGGTTTATCCTTCCTAAATTCCTCCGTCGAAATCATTGGAAAGAGTTGTACGAGGCTTTCTAAAATTGCTTCTCACTTCTGATTTGAAACATAATATTTTATCACATCCCTCAATGAATCATCATGCATTCACAAAGCTAGATATTGAAGAGGGTATCCACCTGAAGGAAAAATAATAAAGAAGACAAAAAATTCCCCACGCATTGGCAGAGGGAAAACAATAGTTACAAGAAAAGGAGGAAATCCACGCCATTTTTTAGGAGAACAGTCTAAAAACAGAGGAAAGAAACAATCCCCGCAACCAAGGCAAAATAAATTTTCCACGCAGGAGGAAAGGACAATAAGCAGGCCACTCATCCATCCTGCATTGGCTAATGGCAACAAGGCAAAAACAACCATGCTTAGGGAGTTAATAGACCATGCAGTGGCCATGTAGTTGTCAAGACCAGTCAAAACAAGCTCCCACGCAGTCATAACATACAGTCCTAAAATAAAGAAAAAAAGAGAATACCCACGTGCAGAGGAGAAAGGAACCCGCGTTTGCATAAGAAAGAGACAGGAAAAAAAACTAGAATACCACACATTGACTGGTATAACATTCAATAAAAAAGAAAGATTCAATGCATAAGCAAAGAAATATATCTCACTCAACAAAAGCATAAGTTCCCATGCAGCAGGGAGGAGAAAGCAAATCCAATGCCTAGACCAAGGAAGAAGACAAGAAAAATAAGAAAAGGAGAGAAGGAGTTTCCATGCACAGTTTTAAGGTATAGACCAAAGATAAAACAAAAGGAATTTCCACGCATACACAACTAGAATATTCCAAAACAACATAAAGGACAACAAAAAAGGAGTTTCCACGCATAAGTCAAGGGGGGCAGCAAGGTAACATCATAGGGCACGTGGTAAATCAAGAGCAAAAGGAGATATCCCATGCCTTCACTTGGAGGAGCAGAAGTTTCAACACATTCAAAGCTTCATCTTTTTCCCACGCAAGTTGTGAAATAAATTTTAGAGGAAAGTAATCCACACATACCATAATAAAAAAAACAAGTCTATTCACGCATCGCTTAGAAGATCACCAGGAAGAAGTGAATATCAAAGTACACGGTTATTTAAATTAGGCCATTTTTCTTACACATACCAGGGATAATTTGCTCTAACAAATTAAATAAAAATTGATATTGAACTCGGGTAATTTCGTTTGTTTGAAATAAATAAATAAAAAGTTGTCGCCTGAGTTGGAAATCAAACCAGTCTCGGTGTGTTATTTTGTAAACAAGACTAATTATTATTATTGTTTTTAAAATAGTAATAATAATAATAATATTAAAACGAATCATATTGTTCTTGCACTGACGGGGGTTTCAGAGATTGAGACTCGACCCCATTTGCATTGTTTTGCGTGCTTGAGTCCTTTTTATGTGAAATTCATAATGGTTGAAAAATCTAACAAATCTACAGGAAGATCAAGGAAGCCGGTGGAGAAATCGAACAAGTCTATGCTCAAGTATGAATTCCAAGGAATCATCCCTCTCAGTTCCATTAAGTCAGCATATGACAATATCATTGATACAAATCTGGGTCACATCAATGTGCAACAATTCTGCGAACGGGTGAAAACTGAAGGCAAAAGCATATTCTTGGATATGCTTTACCATAGTGGTCTACCCCAAGCAACAACATTTCCTATCTCAGAGCAATGTCTAGAGCTGGTTATCACTTACACAGAGCATTATGATCCTGAAAGACGAGGAATTTTTAAAGATAACCGTGAGCCTTTTCTCTTAATCACACCGGAGCATATTGAGGAATTGCTTGGCATACATGAATTTCCTGAGAACGTAGATATCACTTGCTAGTCAGCACAATAATTCTAGGATGAAGAACCCCTGAGATGGAGCAAGATGGTTAATAACAACTGGTTAATAACGAAGAGGCCTCAAATTGACAAGCTTCCTAAAGAAATGTACCACATTGAGTTTGTGGAAGAAATCAGGGACATGATTACTCTCCTAAGTCGAGTTTTCGGTTTACCCTCTGCTAGGATTTTCCACCCATGGATGTATCAGTTTATCTATATCATCCTAGCCAAGAAAGAGTTTGTGGATTGGGCCACCATCACCAGTAACACCCTTCACAAATAATTGATAGAAGTTAAGATGACTGGATGCTTCTACATGACATTGTATTTGAATTATGTAGTAGCAAGAAGAAATCTATTTTCGAGACTTGAAACAAGAGGAGTCATGGGGTCGTCAAATAGTGTTTTTCATTATTACCCTCAACTCAGTTTCAAAAATATCTCTCACCATTTTAGAAGAGTTAACGATGCATTCACCTTCCACGTGATTTGGAACCTGAATCGGAATACTAAGGAAAGATTTTCTAAAGAAGCCATGAGTGTCATTTCTCAATGGGGAACATGATTGATTCAATTTTCATAATTTTCCTTTATTCACATGAGTGGATTTGCTGGTACCTCGTGGAAGCTTCCTAAGTACGTCAGTGACAGATGCACATTAATGGAGCTTATGCGGCAACTATTCCAAGTTCATTGTCTTCCTAGTGGCAAGCACCGTTCAGGAATTCATTTCCCAATCCAAATCGGGGAATACCAATGTCCAAATCTTTTCAGTGCACAACTCATGGAAAAAGAGTTCACCCTCATCACAATTCATCCATATGTGAATAGATCCCAATTTGATATCAATGGATATATGTAGAAGATTCTGGGAGCAAAGTATTAACATAATCCTACCATGGAAGATTTTTGGGCTGCCTGTTCAGATGAACATGAAGTAAGAAGCTAGAGTTTTCTCACCTAACACTTGCTCAGATCAAGGCCTTCCACATCAAGAACCCTCCCGATTCATTCATAAATGATGATGAAGATGTCATTGATCCCTCATATGATGCAGTTGATTTTACTCCATTACCTCCAATCAACTGGACCAAAAGAGATGAATTTTCTCTTGATAGCAAGAATCAACCGATTCTTGAAAGAAGCATATCTTGGTACGATAGAGAACTTGCCAAGTTACAATTAATTTAAGATCATGCTTCAGGATCACAAAAATTTTCAACACGAGGATGCTTCCATTCAACCAAAGCCTCTTCTTGATCAACCTTTGTACCATCCAATCATACACAACAAGCAAGAAAGGAGTGGCTGCCAAAATCCACCTCGCTAAGTAACATGTCACGAGGAGAAAAATCTAAAGATCCTAACCTCTAAGAAGGAAGAGAGCGTGTATCAAGATTTTCTACCTCGAGTAGAGATTATTCTACCCACATTGTTAATAGTGCTCAGAAGCTTGTGGTAAATGATCCTTAGCCATGCTTCGAACAAACGTCCACTTAGGTGTAGGTAATTCGAATATCAAACACTTCAGAGCATGTAGTTCATGAAGGGATTTCCTAAAATATCCCGAATAATCAAGAGGTGGATAATGAGGTTGTTTCTCCTCAAATTGAGGTCGTAGATAAGATTCAATCAAGATCTCATGATGTTGAGAACAATGAGAATATTGATTTGAGCTCTAGGATGTTGTATGCAGAAATAGTGCATAATACTCCTTCCTGGGTTGATTCTGAGGTTAAGAAAAGGAAGAGGGTTGTCAAGGAAGTTGACATCGATTTTGATGCCCTTTTCAAACTTTCAAATGACGTCATTCCAAAGAAGCCTTAGGTGCTTTCTCGAATAATGGTGGATAATGACAGAAATAGATTTGCAGATCTCGCCATCCCACAAGTTGATAAGGAGCATGATGCCATAACACCTGCTGATTATGAAGTTTCTAGACTTGGACTTGGGAGGTCTACATTAGAAATTGACATGGGGATGGCTCAAGATTCAATTGATATCATGTTACAGAGACTTAAGGAATATAAGTCTCAAAACTCTCAGCTCAAGGCCGAAAAGAATCAATTGGTGGAATATGTTCCACATTTGATAAATCCCATATCATCCACTTTCCCAGTACCTGATGTAGTGGCTTCCCTAGATGAAGAGACTCTCAATTTGTCAAAATAAATAAACACATTAGGCCATGTCATTAAAACTTGGCTTTCGGAGATTCTCGTTTTAGGCCAAGGGACAATCAAGACCGCAGTTAAGCTTCATGAAGATGTCAATGCATATCTTGATCCAATTCTTTCTTTCAAAGAAACTTTTGTTTATAATATATCAAATTTGGATGAGATATTGCCCAGTTTGTAGGAGATGACAAGTATGGAATCCTCAATTTTAGTCATTGAAGAAATTCTTGAATTTGAACATCAAGGGACACATTTTCTTTGGTGTCTGCATCTCAAATCAAGGAAGAAACTTCTCGAGGATTCTATGATCCATTATGAGAGCATGTGAAATGAAGCCTTCACTTCACTCTCCTTGATTCAAGAATTCATAGCTGAGATTCCTTGCAACCTCGTAAATGAGCATAATCAAAGGTGTTCGTCGGAGCAGGTGGAAGAATAATTTTCACAATTTTTTAAGGACGTGTACACTCCCTCCAACAATTTCTCGTCAGTTTCAATGAAGTGATGCATCAAATTAAAGAACTTGTTTAAGAACGCTCAATCAAAAATTGTTAATTTAAATGATATGCCAAGTAGGATTCTTTAATTGTAGTTATTTTATGAGGCTATTCTTCGACCAAATAAACCTCTAAAAGAAGAAAAAATATTTGAAACTTTGGGAAGGTTTATATCTTTTCAACTGGAAAAAGTGGCAGATCCTAATTTCACCGGTGCTTTAGGGGGATAATTTTCTTGATATTTAACGAAGTGGGAGAGTCCATTTCTCATATACTTGAGATAGGTGGATACCATTTCAATGGATAATGCACTGGCTATTATTGTATATTTTAAAAGATGTTATTTGCTTTCGAGAAAATATGGATATTTTAAGTAATTTCTATTTTTTGTTGTCATTAATAAAGTTGGTTGAAAAAGTCAAAGGTCACTTAAGTGCCTTATTTAATGATCATGTAAAACCCTAACTACTTTGTAACCAACTTTTGGGTTATAAAAGGAAGTGAGGGGCTCATTTGTAAAGGGTGACTTTGAGAGAGGAGAAGAAAATACTTTTTTTATGCAAGCTTTACTTCAAAGAAAGAAACTTTGTGTTCTTTTGAGAAGACATTTTGGAGTTAATGAAATATGAACTTTGTGTCCCATTCATTGTCTCTTATATCATTTGATGTTCTTATGTTCATTAGATGTTAATGTTTGAATCTTGCATGCAAATATTGTCTTTAATCTTATTGTCATTCTTATTAATCGGTTTTTCTAGTTCACAGTGATTGAGATCTGATTATCTACTTGCTCATGTGTATTCCCTTTTACACGTTCTTGTTTGGCTAACTCAAACTCCATTTTATTTGTGTTGGTTATTCATCTTTCCTCTTCATGCACTATTAGGCTCTGTTTTTACCTAACTCTTGCATGTTCTTTCAGTTCATTCCTTTCCACTCCTTTCCTTCATTCCATTCCATCTCCCTCATTCACTTTTCTTTCCAATGATGTTCCAAAACACCCCCGACATACAATTTTGAATGTACAGATGTAAATACGGTTTTGGTTTTCAACAAAGGCAGCCTCACGTTCATTGAGGAGGGAATTCATTTCCACATTGTTGCATGTCATTTGTATGCGTGCAAATTCATATGCTAACAAACCTTTGTGTAACTAAAGAATTTTTAAATATATGATGAAGAAACTAACAGAGGGTGATGATCTAGACTATGAGAATATAATAAAATGTAACCCATCTTTTGATGCACATGGTAGTGGTACGAACCAACTTCTGGCCTTGTTCATTGAATTTGTATGGCGATCATTGTAATTTTTTTGGGCTATTTGGGAATTAGGTGTGCTCTCACATGAGTGTTGATTCCTCCTCTTCTTCACTTTTTCTATGTAATATATTGGTTCACGACGTACACTTGCATCGTTAGAAGCAACTACTAGTTGATAGCTCTCTAAGCATCCTCCCTGATGACGAAATTAACAAAACCAAATCCACTTCAAATTTTTCTTCTAATCCATGACCACGTAGACATGTGGGATGTGTCCAATCGATTTGAGAAGCTCATGCAGATTGACATCCCTTGTGGTCCTTGGATAGACTGGTAACTCAAACATAATTTTCTTTTTTTCTACAGTGCATGCTGTTGCCAGAGTGAGCGGTCCACACTGCCCTTGAGACTAGGAGGTGCCTAGTAGTAGAGGTAGTGGTAACCCTGACAGTGATGCTTCCGCCGGATGTGATGCCCTCAATGGATTTATCCCTTGTTAAGGTGTCTGTGGCATGGGTGGGGGTGAGATATTTGTAAGGGAATTTTTATGTGCATTGATCACCCTTCTTACTACAGATACGAAAAAATACGAGCACCACACTACCCCTTGGAGCAAGAGAGGCTAAACATTGCATCTTCGCTAGAATTGGTATCGTCGGCCTTGGATCCCAGTGGGAAGGGTCACTCCAGTAGGGTTCCTTGTTTGTATCAAAGCCGAACTTGTGACACTCACAGTGCTTGAGACTACACTTGTAAAGACACGAGCTAAAACCTTGATTCAAAGAGAGGAATAAATGCATATTAACATCCCCTTAGTATTTATAAACCTGGATTCCAAGAGAGGAATAAACCCAGATTACAAAAGACATTAAAATCCCCTTGATAGTGATAAATGCATGACGATATTCATCATCAACCCCCTGCATCATCTTCGGCCATCCTTGCATGCCTTGAAAGAAGGGATAAGAAATCATTGCGGAATTTTTTCTCCCATTCTTAACACTTTCAATGACAATTAAAAATTGTCCTTACTCCCCTTATCAGGAGGATATATTTTTGTAATTAAATATAGATATGAAATAAATTAAAACTCCTTTTGTATTTTGTAAAGGTATAATAATGGTAAATCATTTTAAGAATTATTTGAATTTCATTTTAAAACTATTCGTTACGCCGGAATCCCATATTCACAGAATAAATCATAAAAAATTAAAATTGTTTTTAGGATATCTATGAACACACTGATTGTTGAAGTGGCTGAGAATTTTTCAATTCCTTTATTCCTTAAACCGGTGTGGACAATTTGTGGAGTGGACAATTTGAAGTCGAGAGGATAATATGACTTTAGAAAATACAAGTAAGAGAGTTAAAACTTAACACTCGCTAGGTAATGCTAGTGTAGCTTATCTAGTTACATGAACATTAATCAGATAAGAATTCACCAAAAATAAAAATGTTATGTACATTATTTGTATATATTAACATATCTATTATCGTTTAAATACTTTATTGTATTATAAAATTACTAAAGATAGTCACACATTTTATACATATTAACATTATTAAGATAATCAAACACGTTATATAGAAACTTGTTCTTAAATAAAGTTAGGGAAAAATTACATATTTTTCTGTTTTATATAGTTAAACGCTTTTGACCGGAACTATGAACCAGAAGGCTGATGGGTCCCCACCCTATAAGTATCGAAAGATTTGATCTATGAAGGGGCTACTTATAAAAACTAAAAAATAGTAGGAAATATTGTAAATAATGAGGCCAAAATGTAACACGAATGATAGAGAAACACTAGGGTTCCACCTTTAATTGGTCCATCAAGCCAAACGTTGCAATCTTATTGAGAAAGGCCAAGGACAAGGCAACATCAATCTTCAATTACACCACATGATCAAGAAGGAGTGGGGTAGGTTTTGCGAGCATGACCAAGTCCAGGGATGGCACTCTGGAGATAGACACCCCATCAGATTGATGGATGCTTTGAACAGACTTGGAAAATTGAAGGAGGGCCTGAATTTTCATTTTCATGGCATCACAAATCCTGCTATTAACCCAGAAAGGAGACATATTGGAAAAGAGGATATGAAGGCATACTTCTTCCAGAGCTTCGGCCAAACCCACACGATGATGTGGGTAAATGAAATGGGATGTGATCGCCTTGACAACTTCCTTATCTGCAAAAATCACTAGGTAATTGAACACGAAGACACCTGCCATCTCGGAGTTGAAACAAGCTCTCCTAGTGCTTTAGAGATAATAAGCACCCAATAATTTCTCAATCGCATTTAGAATAGGTGTGTAGCATATGCGGAAGACATTATAAAGACAAGTGGAATGCACAAGAGAGAGGAAAGCCATTTTTGGCTTCTTGTTGCGTAAGAGGATGAAAGGAACATAAGTAGATGCCATGAGAGGGAAGGGGAAAATAACAAAGAGAAACCAGAGAAAATGAGTGAGGGAAGGTGAAAGCATAACCTAATTAAGTAATGTCTCAAACCATGTGAGGGTGGTTGGTAGAATAAAAAATGGTTGACATTATCAAGATTTTCCCATGCATTGGATAGATTATGAATAAAGGCTTTCGCTGATTGATAAACACACATTGTAGAAAATAAGATTACTAAAGATACCCACACAATGTAACGCTCAAAATTACTAGAATTGGAAAATGAGGATATATATTTTTTAAACATATAAAAATAGATTACACAGCTACAATTGTACATATTTGTTTAATCAAATTCTTTAAATCTAATTTATTCTTTTGATTTATCTGTTAACATCCGTGTAAGCCATGTGCGGATGAGAAGGGTGTATCCAGATCTCCCTTCGCCACTACTTCAAGTGACAATGCTTACTAGTATTTTGGCTCCACCTTTTTCAGGTCATGAGAATCATGTGAAAGTCCTTGGGTCTACCACCAAGCTAGTTTTTTGACTTTGTATTCTGGTATCTGACCATTACCTACCTCATGTTTAGTGTTCAACTTCCTATGATCAAGTTACTAGAAATTTTAATTTAATTGAAGGACTAGGTGATCAGATAATGCACAACCATCAATGCATTACTTTGGCCAAAGTTTTCCACTGTGCAGGTTATGGCTAAACTCAAGACAACACACTACTCTTATGAGTTTAAGTCTTCCATCACCTCACAACTATGCCTTTCACAGTTATCTAGATCTTATAGTTTGTAGTTACTTTATTTCCAATTTAACCTATCTTGCAAGGGTTTATATTGAGATAAATGCCAAAGGCCAACTAGGATCATCATGAGATAAGTCTAATGGATCTTTTCATCTATTTACCATCCCATTTAGTCTCTCTTTTCCTGATGCTTGTTTTTTTTTAAAACTTAAATTACCTTTTACAACAATACTCTTCCATTCTCTATACAACAAGATTTACAATCTTATCATATTAATACCAAGTTTATCGAAAAGCCTAATTAAATATATATTAAAACATGTATATTTAATTATTCCTTCGATTAGCTATGCCACTAAATAACTTATTTAATTTAGAAATTAAAGACAATTGATTGTTACAATAATTGCCCAGTTATCAGCTTCATACATTGACAAATATCAAATAAATAAATTTAACAATTTATGATAAGTAAGATTTCTTACTTCTAGTATTTATCATTTACTCATATTGAGATATTATTACATACAAGCTAATCATCTCTTTATTAACATCATAAATTACATATGCCGTTAAGGTGAAATATATAACTATTATGGTAACTCTCACATAGTGAGGTTTGAATATTAACAATGGGTCCAAGATCTCAATAAATTTAGTCAAAATTTTGGGAAATCATCCTTTTACAAATTGAAATCCAAGTATCTCATTTATATCTATGCTACGATAAAACTTCACAAGACATGAGTTTCCGCATATCCGAACGTGACAGCTAATTGTCCTACAAGACTGAAGTAGTGGTATGTTGTCGGTTCAAAATGAACTGGCATGAATATTGCCTCCATTTTTTGATGTAATTATTTAATAGAATTTAAAATGATATACATGTTATTTTATCAACAAACGTATGGTAATACAACGGAGGATGTATTATTACATGTTTTTCATCAAGATACAACTATGAATGTACACAAATAGAACAACCAATTTCTATTTCAGCAATCATGTTTCACTCTAATCACAAGGATCAAGACATAATCAAACCAAAATCATTCAACATCCAAATTCTGATTAAACCACAAGCAAATCATGCTTCACATGGTACAAATTCAACTATTATTTTTCTTACCTTCCAATCAACAAATAACTTAACAAAACTGTCTGAAATAATCATTTCCAAATACCAATTAAACATATTCCCTCTAGGTAATGAGCAACTCTATAAAACACATAATAACTTTATTTCAAATAATCAAAATACATTCATAGGAACAATCCAACTAAATAGTGTAAAAACACCTCTATTAAATTATTCTAACATGTTCTTTTAGGTAACTGAAAGATCAACAAAACAAATTGACCCATATACCACAAGATGAGAATTTTGAAGTCTATTTGCATAGAATAACAACAATAAGTTTCTAACACTTTCAGTAACGAAATCCTTTAAGAAAAACTAAGTCATCTTACATAGACTGTTAACACTAATTTATTTTTCATTCAGGTAATAAAATTATACCTACAGGCAAATCAACTAGTACATATCCAAATTAGTTCATTCCAACATTAATTTCATTTTCGTTTAGAAATTATTAGAATCTGGAAGCAAATATATCAGGCGAAATGATGAAATACTTGGTAAAAACATTTTTCACACTACCCAGAAATCGTTTTGCTCATACAAATAAATTATTGTTTGACTGTAATAAAACCCAGAGGCAGAAGTCGATTTGGGTTTCCAAAAATCAAATTTAAATGAAAAATAAAATAAAATAAAAATTGATTGGAACACCCATTTGCGTTTTTTTTCTAGGTTTAGCTAAAACCACACAAAGGAAGCTTAAAAGAATACATAATCTATCAATTTCCTTTTTAAATTTCATTTCCAAGCAATTAAATCAGAATCTGTCCACAAATTCATTTAATTTCCATTTAAAACAGAATGTGTATTTCCTCATTATTTACAAATAATGCTGCAGAGAAGGGAGAAGATATTCATGCTTGAAGTAAACCCAGAATTAGCAACCTCTTACTCTTCCAGTTCCAACAAGTTGAATCCTTCCTTCCTCCCAAAACTCTCGCAGGCATCCCAGAAGAGAAGAATGAAAACAAACAGGAGAAATAAAAGAAAATATAATGAATAAACTATACTATAATGGAGAATTTTTCAGGCTTCCCAATGTTGCTTCATGCATCAATGCATGCCACATACTTGGTGTCAGATGAAGGCGTGTCCTTTTCAAAACTCTCAGATTTTAAATATTAAAATATTATTATTATTATTCTTTTTAAATTTTGATTTACATGCCAAATCCTTTTAAGATTTAAATATATAATTTCACAAATTAATAATGCATTTTTATTTTAATTTTTATTTTAATTGATACATAACTTTAATGGTAAAATTAATCATCATAATATAAGTCCACATATTGCCAATGATATGTTATCGTAATAATTATTTGAATTCCTATGTTCCATATAAAACATTCAAACAAATGAAAATCACCAAGTCTGTAAATAATAACTCGAATATTCTCATAAAGCTGGTTTGATATAGCATTGTCAAATAAAACTGAGGCAGTATTCATCACGGTCATTGCAAAAGTCGAACAAAACAAAAGATGACCAAACCGATTAAAATAAAGTAACCGAAATACAAACAACCGAAATATTCACTATCATTAATGAATCATTTTACCTATGATTAAGGCCTAATCATGTGTTAGGAATGATCATCAAGGTGGGTGTGGAGTTATTTGTTCCCCAATGTCATGCCCCGCAACAGAAGCTGTGGGTCATGATACAATGAACCAAATGAATTTTATACCCAATGATGATCTCGTCTAATCCTGTTTAGACTTAACTGTAGTTAATTTAACTTATAAGAAATTTTGGGATGTTACACACACATTATACATAAAGTTGTTATCAATTTAATTTAGGGATAAATTACATAATTGTAATTGGGTTATTGATTTAATAACATTGCAGACGTCTCCACATTGTCTTCCACATCCTTCACTATTTGTAATATATGCCACAATTCATCTATCAAGTAGAATTGTAATATGCATTATAGGCCACAATTCATCCTGTAATAGGTGTATTTTTACAATTGTTATTAGCATTACACTCTCTCTAAACCTTGCTAAGATTTTTGAGAAATCTGTTTTGATTCCTGTATCATTGATAAATAATTTGTTTGGTCATGATTTAATCTTCATGTATGATCACAATGTTATCTTCCACGCAAAAGTAAACAAAAAATATTTAAAATAACGATATGCAAACCAATAAATAGAAAATGTTTCGGTTCAATACGTGCTTGTAGCTGTTAGACTTTAATTTTTATTTGGAACAAGGTTTTATCATTTTCAAAATGTCATTAAGATTAACATTTGAAGATCTGGGAAAAAATCATTTTATGATTTCAAGGAAGCCTCCATGGATATGTAAATCAATAAGCATAACATGTTTCTATTTTATATGGTCTAGCGGTAACTAGGATTATTTTTTTCTTGTGAATAAGGTTCCTATCAATTTCAAAATGTCTTTAAGATTAAACCATGCATAACTGGGGAAAAAATTATTTTTTTAAAATTTCAGATAAGCGAATATCGATGTGCGAAACGATAAACATTATATGTTTCCATTTTTTAGTACTAGCGACCACTAGGCTTAATTTTTTATTGGGAATAATGGTATTACCAATTTGTTTAAGTTTAAACTATGCAGATCTGGGAAAACCCGTTCTTTTATTGGTCCATGATCGATGATTATCTCTTCACCCAAGTTAGAAAAAAATGTTTTTCTTTCCTAAAAACAATCGAAAAAAATGATTTCGCACTGCGAATATTTAAGAACCTTAAGGAAGTTATTTTATTCCATAAAAATGCACAATACATTGTTGGATTTGGAAGAAAAGTATATAATTCAAATACCAATGGTGTGTTCAATTTTTTTTAATGATCTACACATGTTCTTGTGTTCTCCTACATGTTTCAACCATGTACATAATTCAGTTTAAATTTCCGAATCCTTATTATAGTCTCTATCAAATATCTAGTATGTTGGGGTTTTGAGAGTAATTTATTCTTTGACTTCATGTGACAAGAATATTTTTTCATCGATCAAAAGTATATTTTTTTCACCATCGACATTACCAAAAATGTCTAGTATCTACTAACCACTGAATTTGTTTTGAATTTAATGGTTGCGAAAACACGAACAAAAACCTTGTGACTTAGGTCCTAAGCGAGGCATCAAAGTAGATCCTAACAAGCTCAATGTGATCATTGAAATGTCTTCACCTTGCAATATCAAGCAATTGCAATATTTCTTGGGGAGGTTTAACTTAGGAACTATTTTAAAGAGGATCATGTCTACAAAGCAATGCCTCTCATTTGTTTACTCTGCAAGAATGCTTCATTCATTTGGGCCCCATAAGTCCAAATGGTGTTTGAGGAGATCAAGTATATACTTCATTGTACCCTTATTTTATGGCCTCCATTGAAGGTCAAGAACTCATCTTATACAACTTCATTATTGATTGCATAATCAGGTGCATGTTGGCTCAAAAGGGCACCATAGAGAGTGATCTATTCCATTCCATTGTCAACAAAATGCAAAATGGATTATGCTAATTCAAGAACTTGATCTTAGAATTACCAATAATAAATTGAAAAAGGGCTCAAACCTAGGTGAACTACTCGCCAACAATGTGCTACCCAATGACCCCGGGGAAACAATCAATGATCAACTTTCCTGATAAAACTATCTAGTCGTACTAAGACATTGTTAGGTACCTTTAAGACCAATTTTATGAAGATGGCGCTTCATTCTGGTGACATAGTCGCATTTGCAAGCTTGTTATCCGTTATCTAATTATTGACAAAAAATTGTTTAAGAGAGTTTTGATGTCATTTTCATGGAGTATCTTGCCTTTGAGGATTCTCAACATGCCCTTGAGGAGTCTTATGGTAGCATTTGTGTCGATCACTTTCGTTTATTTGAGGGATATGCCAAGATATTCTCTCTAGTCAAATAGGTTTTGGGAGGTAAATACTTTTAGAACTAAGGAGAATTGTATTTGAATTGTGCCTTAAATTCACTAGTGCTTGCTTTATTGCCTTTAGGGAAGAGCTTGATATATGTGTGCTCAGGTATAAGAAAGTCATGTGATCCTACCCCTATATAAAATTGTGTATGCATTGTGATGAACAACTTAGCTAGTTCACTTGTAATGGTCCAAAAGGACATTAGTCAATCTCGAATACAATATGTTTTTGTTGCATTATGAAAGATTTTATGAAACATTATTTTCTTCAGATGCGAGAAACCAAAGGCCATGTGTGTGCTATATCTCAATTGTGCTATATTCTTCTATCCATAGAGGTCCCCAAATTTCTTGCACTACACATTGACATTTCCACTCCACCTCCATGAATGTTTTCTATCCATGAGAGGTCCCCAAATCAAGTCCCTCTTGGCAAACTACAACTTACAAATTAGCAAACAAATTGTGTGATTTAGCTAACATCATTTCCTTTACAATAGTTGTAACATGCAGTTATAGAATGTGAATTGTTATGTTTGAGGCATTAATTCCTAATTATGTGTAGGGCCCTATTATGCTTGGCTACAAACGACAACTAATACAGACTAATTGTACAAACAAATCTAACTAGCTAACATACATATTATATGTTGAACATGCAACATCCCAATGTGAAACAAATGCAAAAGCACCATTCCACATTCAATGAGTAAAGATTTCTTCTATCGCAATGAAAAATGTTTCTACTTGTCATGATTACATAATAAGATATGTACTAATACAATGTTATAAAATAGTACTAGTGTTGTATGTCCCCATGAAAGTAGTCCCTAAAGGTGATGAATTGTATAAGGCAAGGTGTGATTACAATATTAGAGTATGTGCAAAGTCTAGTCCTAAGAGAATCACATAGATTTACTCAATTAATATGCTCCAATTTAGATGTAGTTAGTGAAACACTTCGGTTGCTTAAAATGTTGTAGTTCTAACCGGTTTGGTTTCCCTAAGGTATTTCTTGATTTGGATAAAAATGTGTCACAAGGCCTCGAGGTGTACGAGGGTGTTACTTGGCTAGCTACCTATTTGGTTTGTCCATGTCAGTGTCCCAATTATGTCACCCAAATTTTGTAGGGCTTGTGGGGCTCGTGAAATGATGGTGTGGACTTTGAGTAGGCCACAAATGATAGACAATGGTTGTCCCAAGTGCGAGGTGATAAAGCAATACACATTGAATTCCCACATGGAGTTTGCATTGGATGGATTGTTGCCCTCAGTCATGGTGTTGTTTGTAGTGGACAATAGCTAGTGAGAGCTCCAAATTTTAAGATGACGAGGGTGTAATGTGAATTGCCATGATTGTTCCATGTTGTTGCAAATTTGTCCCATATGTGCTCAAATTATTTTCATTTCTTGAAAAGCAATAGTTCCCATTGATGTGGATTCCCACATGTGGCCAAATTGAACCTAGTAATTGGTGAAGAGTGTCCACTTGCAATTTCATTTGCATAGTGCCTTGTCTTGACAACTCGAAATAGCTAGTGAGAGCTCTAGCAAGTGCTAAAATTGTGGTTGTGAAGTTACATTGAGTTGCCATCCTTTTCTATTGGACTATTGAGAATTGTGTCACAACATGATGTATGGCCATTAATATATATGTAAGTTCAATGACGATTGCAATTTCATCTGTAGTGTGAAGTATGGTACAAGGACCATAATGCAATGGAAGTTGTTCCATCTTGCGGTGAGAAGCCTAAAATCATTATCGGATTGAAGTTACATATAGCTTCTTTGTTGCCACCAATTTGATAAAGTTTGATATAAGTAGATTTTGTCACAACTACGGGATTTGGTATTATGGAGTCTTATGCAATGTTTTGCGATGATATGGATCTTGTCACCAACTTTGAAAGAAATCTCTGCAATTGTTGTAGAAGAATGTGAAGTTGCAGCTTCTACTTTGCAACTAACCGATCACGGATTGAGTTGCAAGTGCACAGCTTCTTTGTAGTGTGCTATTGCACAACTTATAGATGATTGTCAACATGTTGCTTATTGTCAATGCAAAATAAACAACTTGAAGGGATTGCAAGTGTGTGCTTCTTTGTAGTGTTGACTGCGTAGTCTTTGGGTGAACTATGAGGGTATGTGCATGGAAATGGGAGACTAAAAATATGGCATTTTTGAGGCATTTTGCACATAACGTGATCGCATTATAACATGCACATGTTTTAGAGTGAGTGTGCTATAACGCACTTTTGTTATGGCATGCTTACGTTATGTTGATTGTTTCAAAAAATAAAATTAAAAAGGATTGGTCAAGACCGAACCTTTTGTATTTTCTCTTGACTAAAATACACAACATGGCAAAAAATGAGCAGATTTTGGCACCCTCAAATATTTCCACAAAACGAATCAACGAAGATGAAGACTCCAAGAGATAAGTTTAAACCTAATTTAGGGTATTTATAGTGATTAAACTTATTTTTGTTTGCATTTTCCTAATTCATTTAGTTTTTTTATATCAGTGGATCCAAACCCTTCCCCTGAAAACCCTTATTCACCTGGAGAGCAGGGTGAAGACAACCCACCTCAAAACCTACAATTCCCAAACATCCTCCTAATACTCGAGAAAACCTTTTAGGGGAGTTTCAAAATAACAAAGTTCAAATTTAAGATTTAATAGTAACTCTAAGAAACCTTAATGTCAGAAGTACCCATCGCCAAGCTCTTGCATTGTCAAAGGAATCATTAATTTCTCATATTGATACCGTGACGGGTCAAATAAACACATAGGAGCACAAAACCAATTGTCACAATTTTTATGCAAACATATTGTCTTATGATGCAGTAAAGAAAAAATATCACCAAAGACAAGTTGTGTGTTTTGTTGATTGACCCCAAAACCATTACACCTTTACAATTAAACTGCAAAAGATTCTTAATCTATTGGGGCAACCATAAGGATATAAAAAATAATTTTTGGGATAGATGGTGGATGGTGTTTAACCAGCCCTCTTGAGTTTCATTCCTCAGTGAAACAAATGTATTTTTATTTGAGACTTCCAGGTCCAGAGGACATCCTAAGGCTCTGCAATTTATTGTGAGTCATCCTCAGTGAAATACCAAATTATTTTGATATTTGAGGACTTCCATGGTAGAGACAAAGGCTCTGCACATTATAGATTGGGGGGAAATCATTTACAAAACTGACCAATGAGACCCCTTGCTCGCCTATCTATTCAGCATGTGACAATCCCTTCATTTGTGAAGAAGAGTGTGAAGGTTTAGACACTATAGTCTATTAGTTATATGACACATTCTTTGGTTTAAAATCATTGGTATCTATCCTAGGTTGACGAGGGTGGGTCTTCGAGGCATTGTGCATCATATCACATAATTTGTTGTGCTTGCGGGTCCTTAGGCATCGATGAAGTTGTTACATAACCTAGTTAGGATACTCCATAGTTGAGCACGGTGCTAGATCGGATGAGACACATCATAATTATGTGTTGGACAATATCATCATCACATATGTCCTACTAGAGTCAACCTTTGGTGTGTGCGTGTGTGTGTGTCTACACACACACACACAAAATTGCATTTAGCTTTATGTAAACTTACTTGCATTTAGTATTGACCAACAAGTAAGTTTACATAAAGCTAAATGCAATTGTGTGTGTGTGTGTGTGTCATATTGAATTTTAAAATTAATAATATTAATTCATTATGAATGAAAATTAATGACTAATATGTATTTGTTACAAAATTTCACGATCAAACAATACATCTTGTATCACATGCCACTTCCTCACATTTGTTTATGGGTGTGACAAACCCTCCGGTATAAAATTGTAATAACTTAATCAAGATGTTATTTGTCAATGTGTTTTCAATAGTGATGTTGATCTTAAAATCACAATTTGATGTTGAACAAGCAGATGTTGTTAGGAAATAAGCGATAAAATATGCATAACAATCCCTCACAGAATCACAACAATAGAAACTAATATGAAGAAAATATCACAGATCTCAAATAAAAGTGCAGAATAAAAATAACACAACACAAAGAGATAGTATTTAACGTGTTTCACCCAATTTGGGTTACGTCCACCAAGAATCACTTGCTCAGACTTTATTACAAGCCACCGCTCTCTCAATACAATAAATACCCAGATTTGTTTGGAGCTATGCTCAACAAACTCTACAGAATTCACACCCGAATTTAGACACATCTGTAATGTTACATCATACCTATCATATGCACCAAACCACATAAGTAGACAACTGTTTTAGTAGTTTTACAAAACCATGCGCCAAAACCGTCTCACAAACCTATGGGTCAAAAATCCCGCCCATATGAGAAATTTCAACATGTTATATATTACGAATGGAAGGAAAAATATTTTTTTAGATTAATTTATGTCATTCAAGGCTTGTATAGACAATAATAATCTAACTATGACAAGGAAGGCCAGTTTCTTAAGACTGCATGCATGAGTTCAACACATTGTCCACCAACTCTTTATTGACTCTCACATGGGATGAATTATAAAGCCCTCATCACTTAGTCATGATTGTTTTTTGTGAGGTTATTTAAAGTATGGAGTGAATTCGTGTTGTATTTCATACCTCATAAATTGAAATTTCAAATGTTTAAATTGAAGTGTTTGCATTTAGGTCATTTAGGTCATTTATTTGGTGGAAGTGGAATTATTTATTATTGTCCGTGGTAGAAGTAAAATTCTTCCTGTGGAAATGAACTAGGAGATATTGCAATAAAAAATATTGATGTGAAGAATAAATACTATAAAATTATAATACTTGTAGTTGGAAAGTTTTTAGGAAAATTATTTCTAATTGTTTCCTCTCTAATGTAAAAACTAGCATAAAGGATGCCTATCTCAAATAGTCATTATGATGCACAAAATACACTCGAGAGAGATATAGCCTTATGAATTTTTCATAAGACATATTATGTATAAAACATAATCCATATCTTTTTTTATCAAGGACAATGGTTGGCAACTGCTAAGCTAAACATGACAATCCTTTTGGTCAGTTTCCTTGCAATACTCTTTGTCGATAATGCCACCACTAATTAAATTAGCCTGAGACATAACGACCCTTAGAAGGATGAATACTTAGGGTATTATTCATTTTGGGGATACATTATCATATCACCTGTTAGATTCATGTCGACCTCATAATCAAGGAAAATTCTTAGCAATCCCCGTCACTATCAGGATCCATTACTTACATGAAAGGAGTGGTTCTATGCGACGTCACTAGGCATCTACTATTTCTGACTTTTCAAAAATATCGACTCATCAATAAAAATTGAAGTTATCTACCTTAGTGAAAAAGATAAGAGTTAGAGCATACGTACTAAAATCAACATATTTTAAACCCAAAGATCTATCCACGGTCATTCTTCGGGCCCTTCATATTCTACAATACTATTACATCGTCTAAACAAAATAGTCCTATCAGCGGTTTACTAAAAATCAAGAGCGAATTTGCATGAACTTGAATCTTTCTCAGAAATAAATATATGATTCTATATATGATTTATGAATATATGATTTATGTTTACCAATTATTCATTGATGATAATGCTATTTTCCACTAGCCTCTATATTGTTGACAAATCCATTTTAATAATGCAATAAACAATCTCAACATGTTGTATCTGTTATGTCATTATTTGTAATTATATTATACGTCAATTGGAATAACTATCCCTAGCATAACGGTTGCCAAACATTCTTTAATACCATACCTTTAGTCATAGAAGGCAAGAACACCTTAATAACATTTCTCAATTGATATGTTGTTGTACTAAGCAATGTAATTCAATTAATCTTTTCATATAAATAAAAATAATTTGCAACAGATAGTGAATTTTTAGTTAATCTAAGGGAAGGATAGTTGTTACTTGCATCTATATATTCCCAACATTTTCAGGTAATAATACATGAGCCACACTAGTTCATTGTGGAAACCTGGAATCCAGACCATGGGTGAGAATGGTTGGGAAGTGAAGTCATTTGAATAATGAAGAAGTATCTTAAATGTCATGATGTGCCTGGGTGTTGTAATTAGTTCCCTTAAAATCATACTTCAAATAAAATATACCTAAATATATCTATCATACTATGCAAGTCGCTAGGTGATATAGGAAATCTCGCTAGAACATCGCTAAATGATGAACTTAGTAATTGCATTGTTTTAATGCTTGCTTGATATACTATTAGCCTTATTTCATTTAGTATTCTTTCTATTCTCAGGATCCCCAATCGTGTGTTTGATAAAATCAACAAAAAAATTCATGGAAACCTGGACATTTGCTAGGATCTTGGCGGAAGCTAATCTACCTAGCAAGATGCTAAGCTTAATACCTATGTGTTTGACTATGGGTCTACATGTTCACTTCCTAAATTACATTATGGGGTAGCAAGGATGTTTGAAGTATGAAAATAAAATTGGGTCTAAGTAATAAATCTTGTGCTGGAGTATTTTTTCTCTTCTATTGTCTTTGAAGATTGTATGGTAATGTAGCCACGAAAATCTCCCTCGATGGTCGTTAGGGTTCTCATGAATTTGAAATTGCAATCATGGACCTCCTAGTTACATATCAGCGGAGTGCGTTACTAATTGCCCCCGTATAAGTGACAATTGGAATAGCCTATTAGCCAACAAAGGCTGGATAGCCTTAGAGGCTAGATATGAACATTGTTAAAGGATAGAAGTTGAATAAACTTGTACAAAACATGAAAGGAAAGAGGAAGAAGTGAGGAGGAGGAGGATGTGGACAATAGCGTGTATTCGGGAACGATATTTACAAGAAATTGCTTACTCCTTGGACTAACTTGCTAATAGGGAAGGCCATAGACTAGGCATGATTACGTAACATAATCCATCTTTAGGCCCTGCATATTTTGAGGAATTACCCATTGAACAACATAGCCCAGAAGTGTCTCCAACCTAAGCATCGAGTGCCGAAGATGAACATGAACTTTGGGGTCACTAATAAAGAAAGCAAGAAGACCTTGAAGAGTAATATTGGATTCTAATGACCCTGCCCATATGACTACATTGATGAGAAGGCTATGCAATCATTAAATCCTGGAAGAATATCAGGGGAAACCATCTTAGACAAAGCTACTAGGAAGTAGCTCAACAAGTTGATTCTGCTGTCCTTGTTTGTTAATCATTTTACTATTTTTTTGACGGATCCCTGATAGAGCCTACTTTTTCGCAGTACATACCTTTGTTGAAGGCTGTCTCGTTTTGGTAGCTATCTCATTTAGCTACTTTGAGCATCATTGTAACATTTGGATTCATGATCCTTTTCATATAAACAAAAATTCTCTTGCAACCAGTAACCTGGAGTTAGTTGAGGCCTGGTAATAAAGTATTCAAGGGTATAGTCCCTAGGCAAGGATAAAACATATTTGCACAAGTATATCAAAAAAAAAAAATGTAGCCATGAAAAAAATGAATGGAGTGAGCCTCTTCCAAAGGTTATTCTCATAATTAATAACTGGGTTTCTAATGACTAGAAATTTAGTAAAGTAATAAATGTATAAATAAGTAAATTAAAGCGTTCGAACATTATTTGGTCCCTTGATAATGAATCGAATAGTAATGAATTAATTATTAGTAGGAGACTCTCATATTATTACTAAATGCCACCATAAAAAATCAGACCTTTTTACGGAAAATAAATCTTGTGTGAATAAAATTCCCTTTGTATGCTTTCATTAACTCGAGATTGGACCTTAAATCTTATCCACTGTAAAGGTACTAAATAGGCAGATTTCTTTGAAAATTGAGGGACTGACCAGACATTTTGTGATAAAATTTGTAATAAATATGTTGATTGGCCAGACTCATTACCTTTTCCAATAAAGTTTGATATTAAAGATCCTATGGAAAGCTTGTATTAATTACAAGTATGTGGTGGCATATTCACTCCATATATTTATCTAGGTGTTCTTCCTTATTTTAACACCATTTCAGGTTTCTTTCATGATATTTTATTTAGTCTATCATGGTTGGACCAATGTTGCATTTTATGCAATTCTCCTCGTTGGCTGTGCGTGAAATGGGATTTTACACCAAAATTTCACGTTGTTGTTTGAAATCCATTTTTTTGATTGAATAAGAGAAATACATGGTTGTCTATTGAGGGAGTTCTCATAGATGATTATCTTTCTCTATAGAGACGTCTAAGGGTGAATATCAGAAGTTTTTTTCGACCTTCATGTTTGAAATCTTCTTATCATACATCCATGGCGAAGGGTTGGGCTTTGGAGATAGTGTCTTCATTGGATCAAGCTAGCTTATAGAGCTGGACATGGAAGCGAAAATGGAAAAAACATTGAGTGCGTCATGGCCCTTGACTTTTTGATGCTCGTTAAAAATAGGAAGGTTTCTTGGATATGACCATGTTTTTCATGAGTTATTATAAATGGTTTTACGTTCTTAATGTGTCTTCTGTATATGAAGTTTCCTAATGGGGTGAGAGCATCAACGACGGGAGCTAAGATTTTCTCCACTTTCTTAAGCATGGATGTCTATGTTTTCTATGTTACAACTAGGAACTGACACATTGGGATATTCTTTACAAGAAAGGTTGTGAGGCATATGATTTGGTTAAAGAGTCATGTTGTTGTTGGAAAACAACATATTTTTCTAGAGCCACCAATGTAGAAATTATTTTAAATGCCTGTTAAGGTGGAGGTTATAGAGGTGTCATTTGATTTAGATAAATAAGTGTTTCTAAAATCCATCAGTCTCTATCTTTATTTTGAGTTGTCTATATAGTGTTGTCTAGTTCCAGTGTTATCAATTCATACTTGGCTGTCTTACTAGTATTGGGTTTTTTTGTATTCCTAGTTCCACTTGTGATTTTTTCCATAGGTCTTTGAATTTTTTCATCAAAGTATTGCTAGATCATTTGGGGTTTTAGAATGATCCTCTCATTGTATCTATGTAATGTAAAGGGAAAGGGACCCTTCAACCCTCCTTTAATTATAAAAAACAATAAATCATTAATAAAATTTTATGTTATGCATTGCACTAAGTAATTTAAACAATTAATTGTTATTAAATTTGGTTTGTTTCAAGTTTGTCAATTTTGCTGGTAGAATTGAAGACTAGTGGTCACTGGCATCGATATATTTTAGGATATCTTTCAATCAATGTAAAAAAGTAATCCTATATACCTATAGGATAGAGGAGCTTGAATAGCAAGATTCATGGATATCTATCCCATCAGCCACTAAAAACTCAAGACTTTGAGTTACATTACATCAATGCCATGAAATAACCTATGAATCCTTAACATGGGTGATAATGCTTCGAATATCATGTGAATTGATGTTAGCAATTCACATATTGGACTCATATCGATATGCCAGGGTAGTCCATGTTATTTAATTGGATATGTCGTAATCATCTAATTCGTTAAAATAAGAAAATTTTGAGGCTTGAGATCAGCGAGTATACCATTAGCTTACGATGTTAGGGGCTAATTGTAGCTCTAGCGGATCATTAAGACATTTCCTATCTTCAAATACTAGTCGATTTGAATCTAGTCGTGATATACGATATATCTTATGAGAACTGACGTAAACATATATTTTCCTTAGCAGTCACTAGTCTTACTAAATACATCGTGATTCTAAATTCATAAATATAATAATGGAGCCTAGTGGCCAATGATTCGTCAAGTCATGACTAATTACGTCCTATATGCAAGAAAATTCGTAAATATTTTTTAGTAGTCATTGGAAGATCTAGCCTTTGTGATCTTGCAACAATGTCTTGGAATATTGAATAACATATTGAACCCTAGCAATCACTAGGCTTAAATTTGAACAGATATGGCCATTAGGCTTAAAATTTCATTTATAAAATTCATGCGATAGAATAGTTGAGTTTTTTAGTTGAGTCATTATAAATTTTCATGTATGCAAGACAAAAAATATCCTAGCGTTCACTGAACCTCAAGATAGTATTGTAATATTTAAATATAGTAATGGAGCAACCACCCGTTAGTTTTTCAGATTCGAGTCATTGACTAATAGTGTTGTATGCAAGAAAAAAAATATCGTAGCAGTTGATAATGGATCATAGTTTATATTTTCATTTGATTCATTACTAACTTTTCCTCTATGCAAGCCATGATAAATATCCTAGTGGCCGCTAACCTCAAGTCTTTGTGATTTTCCACTAGCGTTATGTAATTTTATTCATCCTTAGGGGCTGATAGGATTCCAATATCATGTTAGGATAGGAATATCATGTAATAAACTTTAAATATAAAGTTATACTTAGACGTCGCTACCTGGCTAAACATGTTTGTGTTGGATTTTAGTTTAGTTTTTAGTTATCAGTTTCTAGTCAATTCGTTACTCATTATCTTGAATGAAAAATAATAATTATCCTAGTCGGCCGCTAATCTTGAGTACTTTATCTATGTAACAAAAATGCAGTGGAATAATCTATCATCCTTAATGGTTGTTATCCTTCAAATATCATGTGATAGACTTCGAATAACATATTGAACTCAGCAGCCGCTCGAATGTAAAAAATTTCATTTTGGAATATGTGTATTCTAAAGAATCGTTTAAATTAATCTTGTCTTGAAATATTTGTTGTCTTGGAACATCAAACAAAGAAAGTAAACATCCACCCTAACGGTCTCTAGTCTTAGAAGGTAGTATTATAACATCCAAATATAATAAAGGAGCTTAGTGAGGTTTTCAGTCAGGTCGTTACTAATTATCCTGTATGCAAGGCAACAAATATCCTACCGGCCGCTAATCTCAAATATTTGTTATGTTGCAATAATGCTATTTAATAATCTTTGACATTAGTGGCCACTAGGATTCGAATATCATGGTAGGATTCTAATAAATTAATACAGAAATATAAATATAATAATGGTGCTTAACTCGATTTTCAGGTGAGCCGTCCTAGTTGTATCGTATGCGAGTTAACTAGAATATTAGTGGCCGCTAGTCTCCGTTCTTGTTTGAAAAATGTATTCAGGAAACTCTTTAATATTTTTCTTTTCTTGGAATATTTGTTGCCTTGTGTTGTCTTATAATAGCTAGGAAATGTCATAAACATCTAGCTTAGCGACCTCTAATCTTGGAATATGTTATTTTAGAATTAAAAAATTGTTACTTTATATTGGCTCATTTATCATGTAAGTCATTACTAACTGTAAATGAAATATATGTTTGTAAATAGAATGATTAACATTTATATTTAATTATATTTACGAGTACATATAATGTGCTTACCTTTTGCTAAATGTAGTGCCCCTCCTATCTCCTCATTGGCGTAGTAGAAAAATCCATCCTCACGCAACATTCATTCTACTCCACCTTGTCTATAAACGTGTTCCAACAAAATAAAATATAATAGTGATAATGAAAACATATTAAATTATTTTTAATAATAACATAGTTTGTCAAAATGAATGAAATGAGTTAAAATGAATTTAGAATAATGATAATGTTAAATAAAATAAAATGAAATAAAAAAATAAATAAATAGGAGGGGGCGGTTTAGGGCAAAGAAGGCTCATTTTGGTTTTTTGTTATTTTTGTCTTTTGTTGAGTAAAGCCAAGCGCAACCACCATGGGAAGAAAGCTCCAGTTTGTTTGTTTTTTTTGTGCAACCATCTGACTTCCACCAGATCGATTCCCCTTGCCACTGTATTTTCTCTACTTTGCGTTGAAAGAGGGATTCAGAGAAGGGTTCACGTGAGAACAAGGTGTAGGCTCTTGTTTGGTTTTACAAAACCGCCTTTAGGGGAGGATATTTCTGAAGATTCCTTGTTTGACTGAAATCCACAAATCAATGTGTTTAGGCGCCTTATGAATGGTTTAAAGAAGTGCTAAGTATTAGATCTGAGTAGGGATGTCCATCAAAGCATAATGGAATTTTTTTTTTACTGCCATTTTTATTTTTCTCCCCCCCAGTCAGCACTAAAAATGGGGGAAATTTTTTTACTGCGTGGACTTCTCTCAAAGAAAAATGGAGAGAGGGATTTTGACAGATGAAGTAGTTACTATGGCGTTGGGGACGCTATTTCAGTGTTTGACCAAATAAACTAACGAAACAGCTTCTCTTAGAATGCATTTTTTTTGGCAGCGTACAGAAGGCCTGGTTTTCCCCATAAGGTAGTCATGCTATTTCACCACTTACAGCAGACAGGGTCCCAACCCAATCAGTTACATTTACCTGCATACTTCCAGCTTATGTAAAAAATGGATTTGTAAGAAAAAAAGGCCTGTGAATTGTTTGATAGAATTCCTCAAATAGATGCGGGCTCATGGAATGCCATGATGGCAGGATATGCACAAATGAGTTTGTTGAAAAGGCCTTGGAAACTTCCAAGCAAATGCATTTGGTACGTGTAAAGCCAAATTCCGCGACCCTTGTCAGTATCCTCCCCACATGTGCAAAAATAAGAGCTTTAGAATAGAGCATGGGAAAACCATCAAGGCATAGAAAACAAGATGTTTTTGTTTGCAATGCAACTTCCCTGGTAGACGTGTATGCATAATGGTGGAGCTGAGGATGCTCGTGAACTGGTTGACGAAGTGCCCAAGCAAGATGCTGAACCAAAGACTACGGCTTTGACCAACTTCGTTCTCCAGGCATGTTTCATCTTCCCTTACCTCTCATAATTATCACGTTTTAGTTCTCTTTTGCAACTAAATAGAATTTTAAATTATTAGGATTTTTAATACAGTTAAATTTCCCTTCAACTCGTTGCAAAACAATAAAGTGTCGTGTCGCAACTCTCGAAGTCATTATAACTCATCTACTTTAAACCATGAACTATCACCCTCGCTTCAAGATGATTTAGAAAAATCTTACCCATCTTGATCACTCCAATATTGTTTTATCGACCAGACGAATTTGACTCCCCATTGATAAAGTTGACCTTCTCCCTGTTTTAAATAGTTAAATTTTGCATTTTTCGGAGACTCACCAAGTAACCTTTGTAACTCTAGAAACGAGATCTGAAGTTCCATTCATGTACCTTGGTATACGAGGAGTCACCTTGACCTTTGGTTTGATCTGAAACGAACATATGACATCCTTTTGACGCTCTTATAGGAGCCCTGTTACACTGGTTTACAGCAGTAGAAAGTTGTTAAAACTAGAAAGTTGGCTTTCGTTTTGGACCGCCATTTGAAACCTGGAAAGAGAAATCACTTCTCGTCTTCGCAATCCTCTAGTGTTTATATTAGACAATTACATGGAACATTCAGTATAGGAAATAGAACTTTTCAGGATAGTTCGACGAAGCCATTTTGTAGGCCTCCAGTCGTAGTTTGACGAGGTCAAACTGGACCAATTCTGTCTTGTCACTCCTGAAAACTTGTCGCCGTTTGAAAATGGTTTTCTAGTTCTTAGTCCCGTCAACTCTGATGAATTCTCCTTATATAGGGGAACTAGTAGGAAGTGTCTCATTGTACACTCATCCATCAAACATCAGTTTTGGACGTGGTTTTCTGAGTCCTCGAGCTAACTTTTGTCCTTTTTACAACTGGGTCAACTACGACCAGTGGCCCTGGAAAACTAGCCGCCAAATGCAAACTGTTCGTTCTTTTTCAATTCCGTCAGCTGCCTTGAATTCTTGGTATATCTGGGACACGTAAAAATTTAATCGTGGTGTGTGTTTTCATCGGAAGATAAGTTTTAGAAGCAGTTTCTTAGCCTTCGAGCCCGTTTTTGAACATTTTGTAACTAGTGAGAAAATGTAAAAATAGAAAGCTGCAGGACCCTTGTAGGGTTGCCAAATCACCCTGGAAACTTTTAACACATGTAAATAACTATTTAAAACACTATAATGTAACTTGTTGTGTGCATTAGAACTTTTGACAAAACGGTGTTTTCTCTCTCTACCCTTCTCTTTCTCTCTCCTGGGTTACAAAAAGAAGCAAAATGAAATGTAATGAATACATGTCTCTAAACCTTTTTATTTCAATTACAAATTGTAAATTTTTTCTTATGTAAATGGGAAACTAAAAAATGATAATTATGATTGATTAGGGTGGATGCCATGCCAATGATTTATCGCTGATATCTTGCTCACGTGGTTTTTGCAGGATGAAAGAATGATGACGTAAAGGCGTTGAGTAATTCATTGTTTATTTTTGGTATTATATTGAAAGACTTATTGTTGAAAATTGGTAGTATGTAAAAGTCGCTAGATTAATAAATGCTTGAGAAAATTAGTATTTCTTTCATGGATGTTATTTTGATCCCAAAATAGTTATGGTAAAAGTGGAATACAAATGTCAAAAGGAATTGAAATTTATACCTTGTAGTGAAATTTTATTTTGTAATTATTTGTTTAACAATTGGTGTTGTGTTTCTTACCTTGAAAATGTAATAAAGGAACTTAACCACAACAGCCAACCTTAGTTCAAAATTTGTATATAACTAACCTGCCGATGTTAATCGTTCAGTGTAGAAAACCGTGACCTTCAAACGAACCTTTACACTCAATGGAACATCCTAGTGTTAGGAAAATGCAATCCCAAGAAAGGGGTTTATCGTCCTAGTAGGTATGTTTAGTGACATTGACATAAACTAGACATATAGGAGCAACATATTCAAATAAATCTTTTGCATCAAATGAATTTCTTGTGGGATCCAGATGACATCATGGAGCTAGTGAAATAGTGGTTCTATCATGTAAAAATTTGCTAATGAATAGATCCTCTTAGCTATAGGTGCTATCTTTGGCTAGTGATAATATAGCGCTTTGTTCTTTTACGGAGGGTTTATAGGGTGAATATGTTTTGAATCTTATTCTAACCTATAATAGAGCATAAAGCCCTAAGTGAAAAATTGGAATTAAAATAAACTCTAGTGGATTAGGATGTTAACTTGTGGGTAGAAAACTATAATTTAACTCTTTGCATACGAAATTGTTTTGAAAGATGTTGATTTTAGAGAACCTTAGAAACTGAAATCTTGTCCCATAACCCCTTGTTATGTCATTCTGTGGCATTAAGGAATAAGGAATATTTCTTATGCGGAATCGTGAAATGCAGAGACATGGGATCATTGAGAACATAGGTCACGTGTGTTCATGTGTAGGTTATAATGCTCCTAGCCATGTACTTCCTTAAGATGTCAGACAATTGCTTTCGTAACTCTTTTGCTTTAAGACGATGCTAGGAACGAGACCACAGTGCGATGTAAGAGCATATTTTTTAAGATGAAAATGAGATTGGAGATTAGGATTAAGGTCACTCTTGGAGTCCTTATAACTTAATTAAACATTTTCATGTGTTGCAAATAATATAAATTGCCTTGGTGTGACCAAACTTCGAGAAAACAAAATATATATAAATATAAATGGGAGTCCATAAGTTATTGAACTTTATTAACTATGGTGTGAAATAACTATTCTGTGATCGAAGGATGTTCTTGGGGAAGAAGCTATCTCGAATCTATGCCTTCCTTAATCCCAAGATTTCATCTTGACATCACGTTAGGTTCACTTGTGTAGCAAGGTTAGATTTTAAACATTGAATAAGCGTTTTGGGAAGCATTATCTTAACATAAGAATGAGAGAATTCGAATTTTGTATGAACTTTGAAATATGGAAAATACTTATGTAAGTTATGTAGATTGTCAGAAGGGTAAAGAGCAAAATTAACTAGTTGAATAATAAGTGAAATGTGAAACGAATTTTTAGAACATGTAGGTGGAAAAAGGGAGAAAATTATGCTTACATATTAATGTTATTGGATGTTTAATGTACTTTAGATGTAATCATGGTAATTTTGTGTTGTGGGTTGTCAATCCTTAAGTCCCTTTTTATTGTGGTCGTGTTATTTCTAGCATTCGTTCATTGGGGAAAGTGTGGCATTGACAGGTATATGGCGTTGTCATGTGTCTATGTGATTTGATGACTGATGTAAGTGTCGTATATGTTATGAATTTTCCTACTTGGAGTCCTTATGGCATTTTGCAATGAGCAATGTAAGTCAAAAAAATAAATTTTTTTTATCTTGGTATTTTACTGTTGTAATTGTGTGTGTAAAGTGTGGGCACTACACTAAACATAAATTTTTTTTGTAAAGAAATTACATTTAATTATTTCTACGCGGGAAAAAATATATTAAAAACTATATATATCAATGCGGCAATCAAGTGAGAATTGAATATTGAATAATTAGTCATGACTATTTCTTTCATATTAAAAATATCATTAAAGGAAGTCAAAATGATTACTTAAACTATACAAAAGCAAACCATTACATTTTATAAAAAAATATGTGACTTGTTTTTTGTTGCTAAAGATAGATGCCAAGGTTTATAGGAAAAAATAAATGGATGAAGAAGAACAAAAAATCAACAAAAAATTAACGAGAGAGATAGATAAAAGGGCTAAAAAGGAAACCTGTTTAACATACATGAATACTTGAGCTACGATTGAACATAAAAAATGGGTTTTCAGCATGAATAAATGTTTTGAAAGGGATTAACAAAACTTTGGTCATGGGTGAAAAAAATGTGGTTTCAGATAGAGCAACACATTTTGACAAGAAGATGAAACTAAACTGCAAAGGCACCAAAGGTAAAGGCAGGGACATATTGTGATGCAAAACACAAGAACTAGGTGAATACAGAGTGGCTGCAAGTGCTCGCCATCAATTACGATACACATACAATAACATAGATGCTTTTGATAAATACATGCTTTAGTTGTATATGATATTTTGATGTGTTTGATAATGTCTGTTAAAGCTCCGTATTCTCTCTAAATGAGTGAGATTCTATCTGCAACCTATTTTGCTCATCTCTTTTGATTCTGTCCTTTATAGGCCTCCTGATCTACACTCACACCTGTTATCTATCCACAATCATTGTTTTTTGTCTTTTTTGTGCACCCCCAGACATGATTACGATAGTTGCCTCAGCTTAATGTTCAAAAAATTGTCTAGGAATTGAGCACTCAGACTAGTAAATTAGTGTCTGTGCGTGTTGTATTATGATTTCAAGAGCACATTTTCTGCGATTACAAAATAAAAAAGAAACCCTAATATATATTTCTTTGGTTTATTTAGTTTTTTCCAAATGCATTCAACGAAAGAAATTATGAAAACTGAAAAAAGTGGGAATAGGAAATTTTTAAATTTGAATTTCCACTTCTTAAAGAGAAAGTGCAGGATTTTGATATTTCAAATATTGACATTAATTGCGGGGGATTTTGCATATCGTACTTTGAATTCACCCATCATTAATATTTACATTTAATTCGGGGCATATTGTGGGATATGAGTAAATCAAATTGATTAATTTTACGTACTTCAGAAACAAGTGGGACAACGACAAATGTTTCTTTATGAACACTCGGGAAAATGAAAAATATTAATTTAAGCATAATAAAAAACTATTTAGAAAATAGACATGAACATTAGGAAACAAAATTTTTAAATTTTAATAGAGTGATATATGCCTTGTTAATTATTAATTTTTATCGAGCGCGGATTCGATATTATTTAAATATAATGTGTGTAAATTCGGGGGATAGCGTGGGTACGAGGAAATGAAATTTATTAATTTTACCTACTTTCGGAACAAGTGGGAGAATGAAAAAAGTTTTTGTGGACTCGCAGGAAAATGACAATTATTAATTTCAGCATGATAAAAAACCATTTAGAAAACATAAGTGAACATTAGGAAATAAAAAATTTAAATTTTAAGAGAGCAATATACTCCTCATTAATTATTAATTTTTATCTACTGCAGATTTGATATTTTATAAATTTAATTCTTGTTAATTCGCGGGATAGCATGGGATACGGGGAAATAAACTTTATTAATATTACCTACTTTAGAAACTGGTGGGACAATGCCATAAGTTTCTTTGTGAACTCACGGGAAAATGACAAATATTTTTTATAAGCATAATAAAAACTATTTAGAAAATAGAAGTGAACATTAGGAAACAAAAAATTTCAATTTTAAGAGAGCGATATACACCTCATTAATTATTAATTTTTATATACTGCAAATTCGATATTTTATAAATATAATTCGCGTTAATTTGGGGGATAGCATGGGATACGAGGAAATAAAATTTATTAATACTATCTACTTTAGAAACTGGTGGGACAACATCAAAGTTTCTTTGTGAACTCGCGGGAAAATGACAAATATTAATTTAAACATGATAAAAAAACCATTTAGAAAATAGAAGTGAACATTAGGAAATAAAAATGTAAATTTTAAGAGAGCGATATACGCCTCATTTATTATTATTTTTATCGAGTGTGAATTCGATATTTTTTAGCTATTGTTTGCGTCAATTGAAAAAAAATCCAATAAAATGTGGCATCTTGCAAGTTTGAACTAGTTGACAATTATATAATTAACTCATTTATTAAGAAAATTTTAATTAGCGATAGAATTAACAAATAGTTTTTACTTATAAAAATATGCATTATTAAGTTGTAATGGTAATCCATTAAAATGTTGACACGTGGCATAAAATTTCTAATATATCTCGTGATCATCTATATTTTGGAGTTATTTACGATTTACTCTAGAAAAACTAAAACATAATTTTACGCTTCATCAGATTTTGAGATTATAGATAGGAAAGAAAATAGCGACTGCTAAGCTCCATTAGAATGATATTTTTGCAACACTGAATTCAAAATAATAAATACTTAAATTTTATAGGGGATCAGAGTATTCTCTTCAGCACGTGTTAATGAACAACTTGACATGTCATATGTTGTCTGTCTATTTGTTGAGCAGAAGCCTAGTGGTCGCTAGCCTTTACAACTCCTAGGTTTCATTTCCAGCAATGTAAATAAATATCTCTACAGTTTTCGATCACTAGTATTTTCATTAACTATAATCTTATCTTATTGACTATACATTCCTTCCAACACCAAGTGTGGCACTATATACAATTGAAAGATATCTCAACTTCTATATTACTCATAAGTTTTTTGTGTCTAACACATAAATTATATCGGTTTGTATCAATTAAAATACTTAACGACCGCTAAGCTCCATTACTTGAACAAGATCAATCAAATAGTGCGTGTGAAAGAAAATGCTTAGTGACCACTAAGCTCAAATACTTACCGAAATGAATGATTATGTGGCAAATAGGCTAAACAATTTCTTGATAACATAGATGCTTTACGAACAAATCATAGTAATAGATATTAGGGGTCGTTAGGCATTTTCCATAATATATTTTGATGACAGATATGTAAGATATGGACTGTATTCAATGAAAAGTTGTAAAAGCCATGGATTTGGGGTAAGAATCTCTAAAGAAACCCCAAAGGCTTTTAACAATCTGATCAATGGACCATGTGATAAGAAATGAGCAAGGTTTTCTTCTTTGCATACATTAATTTTGAAGTAAACATGCAAACTAAATAAATGAAGTTAACCTCTATTCTTTGAAAGCTTGAAATAATGAACCTAAGAGGATCTAAGCATTCAGATATGTGTTTAAGAGAAAGAGATCTCCCCATTAATGGCTTCAAGGCCAATGGATCTTCCCTTTTACTCCATCATTATGCTATAAAATACAAAAGGAAGTGCTACTAGCTTAATGAAAGAAAGTGAAATACAATCTAAAGCCTAAATAAAATACTATAATATGTACTAGGAAGAATAGAGAATTCTTAGGAAATGAGGGAGGGGGTATAGCCCTATTTATAGTTTTTGGTTTGGGAAAATGGGATATTTGGGTGCATGTGGGACAAATGCTAGAGTCCAAAAAGTACTTTACAAAGTCTAAGTGAGGTTTGACTATGTTTAGGGTAATTAACCTAGGTTAGACTAATTAATCTCTCTTAGAGAGTAATTAGGTTTTTGGAAGGGTTCTGAGACGTTTGATCAATCCAATGAAATGGATTGATAGTCTAGGAAGATGGTAGAGATAGATTAGAAGGTAATAAGAAGCTAATGTGGTTAGAACGAGGCTATAACAACCTGTTTAAGTGGTTTATAAGAGGAAAAATGACAAAAAAGATGTCATGAGAAGGGAGTTAGATAGGTCTAACTGGCAGTGTGCCATCAATTTGTAAAGGGAAGAATAGTTAGTGCATTATTAGAAATAATAGTGCATTGATCAAACTACAGGTGTCTACATTTGCCCCTCTTTGGGGTGATGTAAGCTACGTCACTTCAAAGAAAGTAGACAAACGCAAATGGGTAGAATTTTTTTGAAGGGGTAGAAGAAAAAATTGATAGGATGAAGGATGATGAATGCCCCCTCGAGTGTCGATGGGGTGGCGAAGAAACTCAATCGACAATCGAAAAAGAAAAAATAGAAAGAAAAGTGTACAGAGAAGACGAGAAACTAGAAGAAAAAGGGATATTGAGCTATCCGTAAATCAATAGCTAACAATATTTAATCATCATAATGCTTAGAATCCTCCTCATGGATTCTTATTAAAATGTGAGCATGCGACAGAAGCGTAAAATGACATGAAAAGCCAAGATACAAACAACCGTCCTGTGCTAAAAATGACCAACTCCATGCAACATACACGAATGTAATGCAATACGAGAAATAAACAAAATCACCTAACATGGAAATAAGTACAATCACACACACTTAAACTAACAATGTTCAAGATAGTTGCACAAATATTTTGTTATCGAGATGAAGTCCCAAAGGTTCTAATAAATGAAAAGGGTGAAGAATGATGCCCCAAGCAAGGTGTATTATGCAAGGGGAAAGACGGAGGACACTTGGGTCCCGCAAAAAAGTAATGTGCACGACGAAAATAGTACCTGACAACTGATAGTGCCCAAGAGTACAGGCGAAGTAAGCAACATAGCTTATGTAGGTGATTGAAGATTTAGATGATGCACGAGTCGTTGTTTCAAAATATTTGAATATGTCAGCAAGATCTAGGATGAGTGCCATGCAATAGATACATATTTCAGCCGTAGATGATCGGTTTTACCAGTTTTGGTTGGTCATTTTTGAAGTATTTCAATGTTTTTGATTTTTTAAATGGTTTTGTTAATTTTTTTATTTTTATTTTTGATCGGTCAGAAGAACTTCACAAGATCAAAGATCTTCTAAAAGTACGCGCAAGGGCGATAGTGGGAAGGCAAGGCTGTCAGAAAGCCAGAATATATTCCCACAAGAAGAAAAACAGGTTGAGAATAATTTATTTAAAATAAATTAAATAATTATCATGACGGGGAAAAATAGATGAACAATAGAGGAAAAGGTGGGAAAAAGGTGCCTAAAAGGGGTGTAAACTATTTCAGTGTGACGGAGAAGTGATCAAAGGGTAGCACAAAGTGCCCCAACGTGTGAAAATTAGTAAAAATAGTTATTTTAATACAAAAATAATTATCACGGCGGATAAAAGAAGGTCTAGAACGATCACGGTGGAGAAAACATGCCTGAGGGGCATTGCGACAGGTTAATATATCCACTTGGGGTCGGTAAAACAATCACGACCAATTCATTTCTACTAGATGTCTTGTAAATTTTTACCGTGAGCGAGAGAGATAGCCCTGGAGTGAGATGGCGAGAATACCGAGGAAGATGAGATACGCGGATCACATCCGAGAGTTCATGCAGGAACCAGCGGATGGACCTTACATGAGTGGCCTATCCCTCCTATTAATTACACATTTATTACATTTTTAGGGCTCTTCTAGGGTAGGTAGGATGGAATTTGACGCATGTGCATGGGCGTATGCATCGGTTTGATGGGTACGCGCACGCGTATGCGTCAAAACAGACGGAAAGGGATGCACGTATGTGTACACATCAAAAATAGACAAGGACGCGTACGTGCACCTGTCAGAAAAATAGATATGCGCACGCGCACGTGCATGTGTCAAAGAAGGTGCGTAGGCATCACACTGGGCGCGTATGCACTCTGTGTGGTTGGCTACGAATAGGAGAAGATGCAGTGGGTGTATGCATTAGATGGGGTACGTATGTGTCAGATGGGGTGCGTATGTGTTGAAGGGGGTGTGCAGGTGTTAGAAGAGGCGTGCAGGTGCTAGAAAGAAGGCACGAACAAACTATGGCTAGCAAAAATAGCCAAGTATAGAAGAATTAGACTGGATTAGATTAGAAGAAAGGAATAATTAGTAAGTTAGATGATTCAAAGAAGCATTTTTCCTTAGAAAAATAGATAGAAGTAAGTGGCTAACACTTGTGTTGATTTTGCAGCGTATACTACTCGTTCTTTAGACTCGCGAGTGCTATGGTTGGTTAGCTGTGATAGAGGCACAATTTGATGATGATGATAGAGCGACCATGGAGAGCCTTTTATATGTGACAGGATTGAGTCATGTGGCTGAGATGCCATAGATTACATTGGATCATGGCCTCCTGACAGCCATAGCAGAGCGAGGGCATAGCGAGAGTCAGGGATTTCACCTCCCAACCGGGGAGATTAACATTACACTGGAGGATGTGTGGCGCATTATGCGGGTCTCGATTCAGGGGTAGCTTATCGAGACTACGAGCTGCTGGATCGACATTCAGCACTATATTTTAGAGTTGTTTGGCATCCCCATGATACAACACGACATGGGATGTCTATCAGATTATCACGATGCTTCGATGATCCAGAGTTAGACAGAGTAGTGGTCTACATGATGGCCTTTGTTAGTGGAGTCTTGCTCCCTGACAAGACTGATGCTTCTTTTTCGCTCGGCCTCCTTGGAGTGATACGCAGTTTGGTGGAGGGAGAGACCTACTGCTGGGGTCAGTGCATTTTTGTGCACTTATACTGGGACCTTCACTTGATCTTCTACTATCGTCAGAAGACGGTAGGAACCTCTCGCTTGCTGCAGATTTAGGCATGGGACCATATTGCTATTGGTCACCCCTTAGCTGTTTTGAGAGTTTGGGCTCCCGACGAGACTTCTACGATGGGATGGGGATGATGTGCAACCATTTATGGGAGTTACATACCACTATCAGCATGAGTTGAATGAGCTACGACAGGCTTCCATGGTGTGGAGGTCTTATAGACACTTCCAGTGGCCAGAGGATGGTTTAGAGCTCAACACTATTACTGTAAAGCACTTTATCTTAGGCAGCCGCAGCTACATGAGGGAGCTATACAGAGTAGATCGGTGCCAGAGGTAGTTTGGCCTTACCTAGGATGTTCCTGGGCTAGACAGATGGTATGCTCGTAGAGCTAGAGAGCATTTTGATATGGGTCCATAGATTTCCCGTGACAGAGCACTGTCTAGTTTTCGACAGGTGGTACCTACTATGTGGGTACCACTGAGGAAAATTAGAGATCTAGGCACTATGCCTGAGTATGTGCCATGGTATCATGGTGTGCTCCCATGCCGTTTGAGTATTTACAAAGTGGCATACAATGACGGTGTGAGACCTCCTCCAGTAGGGCCTCCTAGTGGTGACGAGGGTGGAGCCATTGGTGGTGTTGATAGTGATGATGATGATGATGATGATGACGAGGGTGGGCCTGATGTGCACCAGTATGTCAGAGGCAGGGGAAAGGGTCCAACACCACAACAGCCACAGGGACAGGGCCCCAGGCCTAGGCCAAGACAGGTATACAAGGAAGTTGACATAGAGTTTCCCCCAGTAGGCATTCCAGTAGGGATATATACCCCTCTCCAGCAGGTACTTCCAGATCAGGGCCCGCCACTTGATATTCCAGAGCGTAGTGGTGATGGTGGGCAACTGGCTGCTCTTCAGCAGCAGTTACAGGTAGTGATTGTTGTGCAGTTACAGGTGGCTCAAGAGAGAGACCAAGCTAGGGAACAGGTACAGGCCCTCATAGCAGAGCGAGATCAGGCACATGCCCAGGTATAGATTTTGACAGTGGAGAGGGACCAGGCTAGAGCATAGGCCACCCAGGGAAGTGACAGTGTTATATGGCAGAGCCAGATTCATGAGATGGCCACACAGGGGGCTCAGATTTTGAGCCTGTTACACCAGTCTCAGAATCAGGTGCAGATGGTTGTTTCCCAGAGGGATAAGATCTAGACACACTCACAGGGATACTTGGTATAGAGGGATCAAGCACGAGCTCAGGTGTGGGTTATTACCGCAGACAGAGATCGAGAGGTCGTGGCCTCTAGACAGGCCCAGGATGATATTGGTAGGGTGACAGGTCGGCAAGATGCCACCCTATAGGCAGCTCTCGCTTCTGGAGACACTGATTTGATACGAGATGTCATGAGATCTGGTGGCGAGGCCTTGTATTATAGGACTGCTTACTTCAGGGCAGTTCGGGTAGAGTAGCGAGTGGTATCATTCTAGCAGTCAGATGCGAGTGCGATAGGTTCCAGGTCACAGAGATCAGGCCATTCAGTTAGGTCAGTTCGGCAGCCCATTGCAGTGCAACCAACTGGATAACATCCAGACAGAAAGCAGGGTGGTACCCCTGGTGTAGGTCCATCATAGTCGTCGCTCTTTCGACGACCAGGTCATGGACCCAGGAGCCCCGGCGAGGGCGAGAGCTGTGGTTGAGCTCTTTATTCTTTCTTTTTATACAGATACCTTGTATATATTCCTCTTATGAAGGCTGATTTTGATGTATAGCTGTATATACCATTATTTTGATGACGCCTCACGATGAAGGCTCGATTCTTTTTGATGCATGCCCCTTTTAGATGGCATATTGTATCGATGATGTATTATTTGAGTACTGACTTGGAAAGTTTATACATGTATATATATGGAAATTTTGATGTATCATACTGTGATGGATTTATGATGTATGATTGCTCTTTCCTTTATGTATGTGACATACCTTAGATTTAGAAATGTGTATGTTTCATGCTTTCATATTAATGGTGTATCTGTAGATAACACCACATGTTTTGGATTTATGAGATCTTTTTGAGTTTTTACCCTAGTACTTGGGATGAACTAGATGATATTGATGTGGGGGGATAGATTTGTGATTATGCGCAACCCCTCTTGCCCCCATTGATGATACGATATGTGATGATTAGCTTAGCAGACATGCATGATGTAATACTTAGCATTTTTTGTATATATATGATGTAGTGAATGATGTTAAAAATGTGATGAAATGATAGATGATAGAATGTGATAACAAACAACTGTGCAAAACACACAAGCAAAAGTTAACAAAACTAAACAAATATACACATACAAACAACACAACAAAATACAACTAAACGAAAACACCTGCAAAAGCTAATAAGAGATTAAAAATGGGCACCTAATCTAGGCAAGTAAAATGAATCCTAATAAAAGAATACAACAAGCAAAGAATCCTACAACTATTTTTCACAAGTATGAGAGTTCCTAAATGAATGCAATGTCATACACAAATAAATAATATAAGATCCAATATAATGTAAGCAAATGAACCTATTCAAAGAACAAACAATTCAACAGGATAATCACATCAATACTATACAAACCAACAACTAAAAGCAATTAAAACATTACCTTGTTTTTGTGGGACAACATTGACATATTTTCTAATGTTTTTAGGTTTATCTAAAAAGATAAGTTTTCACAACTATGGTCTTCATTGTTGTCTAGATTTCCCTAAGATAACGTTGTGAAATGAATGTAGCTTTATCCCTGAAAAAGGAAATTTTTCTAGATGTTTAGGTTTCTTTTTCCAAATGTTTTTGTATTTTCTAAGGTCATGTTCTGAAAGCAATGTACAAGAACAAAGAAGCGTGGATGCCCCCAGCATGATGTGGGAATATATAAAAGGCAGAATGCCACACGTGTATGTACGAGAAAGTGGCCATGGTGTTTTCACGCTCAACGTTAGATGGGAGTATACAAAGGTAATGTCCTCCATGCAAATATAAGAGAAAATAAACCAGATCATGGTACGACAAAGGTAGCTCAAGTAGGGTTCCTATACCTAGCAAAGGAAGTCATACCTAGAAAGTGGTGATGATTATCCATCCTGCCGTAAGAGTAACGTGCATCCGGAAAATCTTCCTTGAGTGCCAAAAACTGGTTTTCACTCAAAGACTTGTCCTCTGTGCCACAATTACGTGGTTTTCACATGTGGACGACCTGTTTTTTCTTTACTATTTTCTCATTTTTCCATTTTTGTCATTTTCCATAATATATTTTGATGACAAATATGTAAGATATGGACAATTTTTATTGTCGAAATCTATGGAGGTCTTTACATAGTTGGGAAGAAAGATGATAACTAAAAATGTTATCAGGGTGTTCATATAACATCATAGGGACTGCTAGGGACACACCTTTGCATCTTTTATTTTTTTACACATCGGTGTGCATCAATAAAAATGATTAACGACCGCTAAGTTCCGCTACTTTTTAGGAGGAGTAGATTAGCGGCCACAAGGCTCAACTAATTTTTTATTTTGAATGTAGAGATCAAAAAATAGTTTGTATTAAAGCAAATGCATAGCGACTGCTAATCTTGAATACTTATAGGAAGGAATGATTTGGCGGAAAATAGGCTAAAAAATATCTTAATTCGAACATAGCGCTCCAATAACATATCATAGTAATAGATATTATTGGGTGGTAGGCATTTTTTCTTGAAATTTTTAGATGCAAAATATGTGAGATATAATTTTTTTTTACTGTTGAAAGCTATGGAGGTCTTTGAGAAAGTAATAGATTAGTGACCTCAAGGCTAAAATGTTTATTAATTTCAAAAATAGAGATAAAAAACAATTCGTATAAAAGAAATGCCTAGTGACCGCTAAGCCCGAATACTTACAGAACATAGCGCTCTACGCTTATTGTTTATTGTTAAATGAGAAAGGAATAGATTAGTGGACTCTATGCTAAACTATTTCTTAATTACGAAAATAGAGATAAAAAATTTTGTATTACAGAAAATGCTTAGCGACCACTAAGCTACGATACTTACAGAACATAGCATTTAGATAACATATCATATGAATGGATGAAATGAGGTCGCAAGGTATTTTTCATGTCGGTTTGTATCAAAGAAAATGCATAGCGATTGCTAAGCTACATTACTTACTGAAAGGAGTGGCTTGGCGCTCACTAGGGTCTACTATTTCTATTTTTTTAAAATATCGACCTAATAAAAATCATTGTCTATCTTAGTGACAAAGATAAGAGTTAGAGCATAATAATAGAATTACATATTTTAAACCCAAAGACGTATTCTGATCATCTTGGCCAGGCTGCATATTTCCAGAAATAACCCGTTAAACAAAATAGTCCTAAAATTTTTACTAAAAATGGAGGGCAAAGATGAACATGGGTCTTGCTCAAGAATGAATGATCCGAGTATGTGAAGAGCAATGCATGTTTTATGTTTACAAATTATTTGTTGATGAGAAGGCTATCGACCACTATCCTCTATATTGTCGACGAATCTATTTCAACAATGCAAAAAAACTATCTCAATAGGTTTGAAGTCATTATTTGTAATTATATTATATTAAATGGACTATCCTTGGCAGAGCCAAGTCCTTGAATACAAATCTTTGATAAGGATGACTAACGACTAGAATTTTTGCAACCGATAGGCGCTGTTAGTTAGTAAAAGGGAAGACTTTGCTATTGCTACGATCGAAAACTTCTTGTAATCAACATAGCCACGTGGTATGGCAATGTTAGATCATCGTAACAGATGTACATCATTTAAACCTGAAGACATATTATGTCCATCTTGGCCTTACATATTTTCTTAAAATCATCCTTCAAATAAAATAGACCTAAATGATCAACCACATATGCAGGGCGAAGGTGAACAAGATTCTCACGCAGTATTAAATGATAGACTTCTATTGCATTGATCAAATCTTTCTGATATACTATGCCCAATGGTGTGTTTGATAAAATATTTTTGTTGTTGGCCTAGGAATTATTTTTTGGGTCTAAGTGATATATGTGCGTGTCATCCTCTCTCCAATCCTCGAAGCTAGTTTTGCAAGATAGACGTGAAAAAAAGGGTGATCTTCTTCCAAATGCTAATCACATAATTAATAACATGACTAACGACATTGGAATGTGTTTGTTGGATTGATAGAAGTTGATAATGTTGATTGATGTAAGAGAAGTGTGGTTGTGCAGATATGTAGTAAATTTCGAGAAGTTGTTTAGCAAATGCGGAAGGTGTTATTACATAGAATGTTCAAGAGGGTATTGAGAAAATACTGTTAGTGGAAAGCATGTTGTGTATAATTTTTGTAGAAGGAATTGTCTATAACCAACCCTGTCGATACAATATTGTATCGATCAATTTTTTTCCAATATAGTGGTTTGTAGTGCCCAACTATATGATTTGTATCATGAAACAAGATGCAGTATGAAAGTTTTAGACTATTTTCATTAAATTTTAAGTAATGAGTTTTTTTTTGTTTGAGACGACACCGATATTTGTTATTTCGAAGGAAAGAAACATAAGGGAGTTGTCTATCCTCAAGACTTGTCTGGCTCTTGATGGCATGATCAAGATATGTGCCCTTCTGGTCAGTAATTCATAGTGGTGGCTTAATTTTTTTACTTTTCTCTCTTGTGATGTTTTGTAATCGGATGTACTCCTAGGCTTTTTGTCTACCTAGTTTGAATTCGTGGCTTTGGGGCGTGCTTCCATACCACCCATTTTTTTGGTGAATATTCTTATATCATTTTACTTGTTAATATAATATAAGATGTTATTCATAAATAAAACACACCATCAATCCCAAATTAGTAAATTAAAAGTATATGTAAAAATTATTGAGATTACTTGAAGGACCAAATATAGAATTTTTATTTTTCAATGATTATTAATAGTTTGAAGATTAAATTGTGTAGTATCATGATATTGATTACCGAGGTTGTCCCCGACTGTAGATTACGGACCATGTTCCCACCCAATGTAAATTAATAAATGTATGAATCAATAAATTAAAGTGGTGGAACATTTTTGGTCTGTTGTTAATGACTTGAATAGTTATGAATTAATTATTGGAGGTGACTCTCATATTATTGCTAATGCCCACATCAAAAAACTTGTGTGAATAAAATTCCTTTTTTTATGTTTTCATTAATTACGGATTGAACCTTAAATCTTATATATTGGGAGGCTACTAAATAGGAAGATTTTATAGAAAATCATGGGTCTTTCAAAGTGTTTTGTGATAAGATTGGAAATAAATATGTTGATCACCCAGACTCATCACCTTTTCCAATAAAGGTCAATATTAAAGCCCCTAACAAGCTTGTAATAATTACAAGCATGTGATGGCATAGTCACTCCATATATTTATCGATCTGATCTTATTTATTTTCACACCTTTTGGGTTTATTTCATTGGATTTCATTTCATCTGTCATGGCCTTTCCAATGTTTCCTTTCACACAATTTTCCGCATCGGTGCGTGAAATGAATTTTTATACCAAAATTTGCGTCGTCGTTTGAAATATATTTTTGGAATTGAAATAGAGAAAGACCTGGTTGCTATTGAGGGAGTTCTTATAGATGATTATCTTTCTCTAGAGGGACGTTGGAGGATAAATGTGGAAGTTGCTTCGATGTTCGTTTGTCATCTTCTTATCATACACCTGGCGAAGGATTGAGCTTTAGAGATGGGTCATCACTGGATCAAGCCAACGTATAGGGTTGGCATGGAAGTGGAAATGGAAAAAACCATGAGTGCATCATGGCCCTTGCTATCTGAGGCTCATTATAAACATGAAGGTTTGGTGGATGTGGCCATTTTTTGTAGAGTTGTACAAATATTTTGATGTCCTAATGCGATTCATGTTTGGTGTGTCCAAATGGGGTGACACACTCAGGGTGGGACATAGTTCACTCTCCTTTCTTGACCTGGATGATATGTTTTCTCCGCTACAATAGGAACCAACACGTTGGGATATTCTTCGCTGAAAAGGTCACGAGGCATACGATTGGTTAAAGAGTCGGGATACTGCTGGAAAAGAGCATATTTTTTCGTAACTGCATGCGGAAACTATTTTCATCTTCATTAAAGTGGAGGTTACGGAGGTGTCATCTGATTCAAATAAATAAGTGCTTCTAAAATCTGTTAGGATGTAACTTTTTTTTGGTTGTTATATAGCCTTGTCAGTTCCATTGTTACCAAATCATCATGTCTATCTTACTGGTCTGGTTTTTTTTGTATTCCCAACCACTTGTGTTTTTGACATAGGCCTTTAAGCATTTTTTCACCAAATTATTGCTGGATCATTCGGGTTTTTTAGACTGATCCTCTCATTGTATCTGTAATGTAAAGGGAAAGGGACCCTTCAACCCTCCTTTAGTTATAAAAATCAAGAAATCATTAATAAATTTTTTTTTTGTTCGTTGCACTAAGCAATTTCAACAATTAATCGTTATTAAATTTGGTTTGTTTAAAGATGTCAATTTGTTGATAGAAGTGAAGAATAGCGGCCACTAGTATCAATATATTATAGAACATATTTCTATCAATGTAAAAAATAATCTTTACAACTTTAGGATAGGGGATCTAATAGTGGATTGATGGCTATCTTCCCATCACTTTAAAAAAAATTGAGTTACACTACATGAGTGTGGAAACCTGGAGGTCTTCACTTTTGAAAAGCTATGGAATTATTTGAGAAAGGAATAAATTTAATTCTCTTGCCCTAATAATAGAAGATACTGTAAATGGATCTATTTCTTTTACATAAACCTCTCCTATAACAATATGTCTGGGGAAATTCCTGTCATTAAAAACTTTTCATGTATTCCTCCATACAATTGTAGATATAAACACAAATTTTCTCAGTGTACCAATTCAATTTTGTTTCTTATGGGTTTTGGATATCACCAATTAACTGATGCAAGAAATAGTAGTTGTATTTTAAATAGCTCGGGTTCCAGAGACATTCTTCTATTGTTATAGAAAATATGGAAAACTTGGATATGTATGATGTTGTTTAACAAAATTTTGACCCAATGCAATGAACAACATCCATTTCAAAACTAACAACTGTTTGCATATGCTAGGGTTCAGTACTACTATTGTGCATAATTATAGCTCTGTACCGTTGAAATCATCCAAAGGTATTTACAAAAGGCTCTGCAAACAACATGGATCAAGGTGTTAAAACTAACATGGCAAGACATGATTTCATATTGTATAGATTATCAGATGACAAATCAGAAAGCAATATCATATTATAATTTATTTATTGACACATCTATTTGTTACATGTAGGTTCTCTAAGGTTGGTCATACTACACATGAACATGGTTGTTTACATGTAGAACGACATAATGACAATCATAAAAAATCTTAAAGAGAAATATGTAATTGGCTATGGTGCTACAAGCAATCTTTATAAATGTGATCTAAAGAATTCTAAGCCAATTGCTATAAAGAAAATGTACATTCGCTACCCATTAAACTTGCTTGCATTTGAAACTGATGTGGAAACAATTAGAAGCATCAAACATCGAAATCTTGAAAGTATGCATGGTGTTCACTTTCTCCACTTGGAAACCTGATGTTTTACGATTACCAGGTAAATGAAAGTCTCTGGGACATCCTACATGGTGAGTAAAATGATTATGTTATGAAGAAAAATGGAACTGTACATTGTAGATTGATTTTTTGAAATAGAAGTGTCTAATCAACCTCTAACATTCATATTAAAATGGATTGTTGGAAAATCTAACAAGTATTTTATTAATTTTTATTTTTGTATAAGATCATCAAAGAATATTAAGCTAGACTAGAACAATCGGCTAAAGACTGCTCATGGTGCTGAAGAAGGATAGCCATATCTTCATTATGACTGTAACCGACACATTGTTTACAGGGATGTGAAGACTTATAACATTCTTTTGGATTATAATTTTGATGAAAATTTGTCAGAATTTGGCATTGCCAAGTGCATTTGCTCATCCAAACACCACACCTCTACCTATGTTATGGGTACCATTTGTTACATTGACCCAGAATATGCAAGAACATCAAGGCTGAATAAGAAATATGATGTATACAGTTACGAGATTGCTCTTCTGGAGTTGCTGATGGGAAGGACGATGTGGCCAATAACTCAAATCTGCCAAATCAATCCACTTCCGATACTAATAGTAGTACACTCTTCTGTTGTTGCCTACTTGTAAATACTAGTCTCTACTTTGGTAGCACCTCCACTGCTACTTTACTCAACATTACTTGTATCCAAACCATGGCAGTCCCATTCTAGAGGAAGAAAATGTATTCATGTTTTGTGCAAATAAAATTGTCCACAAAAGGAGACGACTCCTTGTATAATATTTACAATTGTATATGTATGAATTTGTAACAAATTTGAAATGTACAGATAGAACCTTTCAATGTAAATATGATGACAGATCAATTTTGTTATTGCTTGACTCACAAAGAATAAAATTGTGGCAAAATGAGTGTTTTGATTGATGTAAACTATAAAATAATGGTTCAATGTATCTCTGAGGGCGTAAGACAACGTTTCTCACAAACATTTTTCTTGCATTGTGTCAAGGATTATTTCATTTTCTTGCTCACGGAAGTGACTCATTGTTTATATGGAGAATGGAACAATTTACAAGCATAAATTCTACTATTTTTCATAGTAATAGAATTTGTGATATACATAAACTCCCAACTATGTTGTTTGATTTTAATGATTACTCGAATATATAGTTTATAATAATAAACACTAGTGAACTTGTAAAATCTACAAAAACAATAATTGAGTTGTTACAAGGTATATTTTGGGGTGAGAACATAATTTTATTGCGAGTTCCACTAGAAGTCAAAAAAACACCACTACCATTTAAGGCCAGTGTCAAATTTAAGGATATGTGCTGAAAGTACATGCCTCACACTTTCAAAGTTTGAGATTCACACTCTAAAAGTGTGAGTGCGAGACTTTGCACTTTCACAGTGTGAATCTCAAGCTTTGAAAGTGCGAGGCTCATGCTTTCAGAGTGCGAGGATCGAATTATTCAGAGTGCTGGGATATCACTTCGAAAGTGTGAGGCTCAGACTTTTTAGAGTGTAGGGCTCACACTTAGAAATCACATGGCTCTCAGAATTTAAAAGTGTGAGCCCCACACTTTCAGAGTGCGAGGCTCACAACTTCAAAAATGTGTGCCTTGCACTTTCTTATTGTGAGTCTCATATTTTTTTCCATTTGAAAGTCCGCGGTTCTCACTTCGAACTTGCTATTGCAGGGATTTATTGTTATTTTTTATTTTTAATTTAATACAATGGGATCATGACTTATAATAGTTATGGCCGCTAACCTTACATAGAGGTTTTTTCAACTTTCGTTTAATACAACGGGATCATGACCTATAATAGTTAGCGGCAACTAACCTTACATCGAGGCTTTTTCACTTTCATTTAATACAACGGGTTAATGACTTACAATAGTTAGTGACCACTCACCTTAGATCGAGGCTGATGAATTATAATAGTTAACGACCACTCACCTTACATCGAGGCTCATGACTTATAATAGTTAGCGACCGCTCACCTTAATACAATGGGCTCACCAAATGATAGTTAGCGACCACTCATGAATTTGAACTGGATTTTGCAGGAAGTTATTGTTAATTTTTTATTTTTATTAATCCAATGGGTTCATGCCTTATAATAGTTAGCGGTTGTTAGCCTTACATACTCTCAACATTGAAAATCTAAAAAATGATGAAATTGGAATCCAATAATAGATATTGGAATCCAATAATAGCGAAATTGGAACTAGAATGATTCCAATAATGTCAATATTAGAATCCAATATTACTACTAATGGATTCCAATAATAGTAATAATGGAATCTAGTATAGACAACAATGGAATCCAATATATACAAAAACGGAGATGGATTTCTTCCAATACTTGAAATACTGGAGTCTAGATTTATTGGAATATATCCATATTTAGTGAAATACACATTAGATAATGCATTATTGGTGAATCCACCTTGATTTGATTAGAGTAACTTGATATTTCAACCAGTTTGAGTTTCAATAAGAGCCTTGAACTACTTGAAATCTTACAAGGATTGATTTTTATTTGTAGCAATTCTATCAACATCTTGCATGAATAATAATCAACAAAGAGTTGAAAATACTTACATCCATTAGAAGTTTTAGTCATTTTCCCACAAATATATGTATGAACCATGTCTAATAGGCCTTTACCTCTATTTGGATTGTTTAGGAATGGTTCTCAATGTTGCTTTCCTACTAGACAACTTGTGCAGAGATCAATGTTCTTTATCAGTGGACATCCTTGAACCATATTGTGTTGGCTAAGTGAAGCAAGATATCCAAAACTCACATGCCCATATTTGCAGTGCCAAAAATTTCTAAAGTTTTGATCCTTTTTAATGAGTGCATGATTGTTGCATGGGACAAATTCAAATTAAAACATCTTGGTAATGTTTGATACATGCACAAAAATTTTAGATTTTCAATATTTATCCCGTACCAGGCACACTTTCTTACCACATACACAATCAAATTCAACCTTCAAATCATGGTCTAACAACTGATTGACTAATAGAAGGTTCTTTGTAAGTCCTCAAACATATAGACCTCATGTGATAGTGTAGTCAAGTTTTCCGAGAGGTGACTTGATATTCCTCGTGCCACTTGGTAAGAAGTATCATCACCTAAAGATACATGGTTCTTAGTGGATGAATGATTTAAGTAGGAAAACCAATCCTTTCTTCCAATCATATGTCAGGTAGTTCTCGAGTCAATATACCAAATATAGTTGGATGATGACGATTCTTCACTTGATTTCACACTATAGAGGACATCCATATCGTATTTTTCATCCTCTTGATTATTAGGATTCCCTTGTTGTTGTGGTTTCTTATCCCAATTTCCCCTATTCTTTCCACAGGATTATTGTTGGTTATTTGATGACTTATGTTGGTTAGGATTCTTTCTTGAAGATCCTTGGGTCAATCCATTGTACCAACAATCCTTGATGGTATACCCCTTTCCACAAATAAGACATTCTTTGTTGGATGATCCTTGATTTTTTTGTTTATTCTTCTCTTGATTGTTGCCTTTCTTTTGGGAGAATTTTTTTTATTCTTTTCCTTGAAGTTAGAAGAAAGTGGATTGTCTTCATTGTTTACATCATTGTGAATGGATTTCTCTTGTTGTAGCATGTTGATAAACTTTTCAAATGTGGGTTTCTTGTCCATGAGATTCAATGTGGCAACAAACACTCTATGGGATTGCAAAAATCCTCTCAACACTATGGGTACAAGTGATTTATCATACATGAGTTATCCTAATGCTAGGAGTGATTAATGGTACGATATGTCACAAGAAAGCTTCAATCGTCTCATTGGAATTAAATTTGAGACTATGCAGTTGGCTTTGAAGATGGAAGAATATATTCTAATTACGTTTTTCATACATTTTTTCAGTTTGTCCCAAGCTGATTTGGTTGTTTTTGCATCTTTAATGTGAGGTTGGAGCTCTTATTTTTTATTAGCTCTATCATATATACATTATTAATCAACATTTGTTAGATGCTTTATGAGATCGATTTTAACAACATTTCAAATATCCTCAAATTCTAAACATGTTTTGATCTTGGTTTTCCATACAACATAATTATCTCCATGCAGGAGTTGCGAATCCAATAGAATTTTTTTTGGACCATTGTTTGTGATTTTGATTGTGCACGAACTATATCGAGGTGATGGATTGGTTCTTATCACTCTAGGTATAGGAACCCTCTCTATATATTGTTAGTCTGATACCAAACCTCTCTATATGCATGTCCTTCCAATATACCCATCAGTACTAGAATAAGCTCACCCTTTCATATAACATTGTGGTACGTGATAAAGACTTTAACATATGTGGGAGCAGAGTGGTAATGGTACCTAGAAGGTACATGAAAAATATCCATCTGATTAATGACACCTACTTAAAGGGATATCTTTGTACGTGGGTTACAAGACCTGATATACTTAGATGTTTTTAATTTTAGGATTTACAACTAACAATCGTGGTCAATGGATAACAAAGGGATAGTAATGAGGGTAGTGTCCTTATTACTCCTTAATTATTTATGGGGATGATGCCACAAATTTTGTTGTTAAAGCTACATTAGTAATGGGATGCACTAGGCCGAAGCACAATGGCTTTAACCATAAGTATGGCCTAGAGGCACTGGTAATACTGAATGCTAGTGAGATAAAAAGATCTCGTGACAATTTTTAAAATTTATTTTGTAAAATGGTTATTTTGCAATATAGAAATTTGCAAATTAGTAGTAAATGACACAAAAATATTACAAAAAATGAAAAACATTTTTTTTACTTTTCCATTTTATTAAAATGACATTTTTTAGCTTTCTAAGAATTTGAGGAAAAAAACATGCACCTAAATTTTCCTAAACTATTTTTAGTGTATAGGGCTCATAATATCCTTTCCAAAAATATTTTAAAAAGTGCTTTGAACCATCCTTCTGAGCAAAATCATTATTAATTATTTTTGAGTTGTATACTTATTCAGAACCGGGGCCCGTTTAAGGAGCATTGTACATAAAGAAAGTAACAAACATTTATAAGATTATTTTCTATGTATATTAGAGGATATTTTATTTTTATATGGATATGTATTTGGGTTTTAGAAGATAATGGGTACCTGAAAAGTGAGCCAATTATGTCCTTTGATAAGGGCTCAACATTCCTCATTTAATCAGTCATAAAATTGGGCCCATTTGTGTCCGAGGGTGATGATCCACCATTCCTAGTTTAATCAACCAATAATAATTATACCTATCTACTGATCAAAACTACCAAATGGAAACACATTTCAATGTTTGAAATGTCTAACTCTATACAAAATGATTACAAAATTTGAGTTGCTTACAAAATATATAATGTTGAGAAGCCCCATGTCCCATTTTAGCTTCTAGGCAGAGGCCATAGGCTAAAAAATAAAGGCCATTGCAGTGCTCTGAACTATCCCTGTGAGCAACTTCATTGTTAATGATTTTTGAGCTAGATACTTCTTCAGAACCGGGGTCTGTTTAAGGAACATTATACATAGGGAAAGTAGTATACATTTATAAGATTATTTTCTCTATATATTAGAGGATATTTTATGTTTATATGCATATGTATTTGGGTTGTAGAAGGTAATGGGTACCTGAAAAGTAAGCCATCTAGACCTGAAAAGTAAGTCATGTTAAACAATGTAGAGGATTTAATAGAAAAGTTGGCCTATAATAGTCGACCTTTGCTATGAAGTCTTTTTGAGTGAAATGACTTCTTATGAGTTTAATTAATATCAAGTTTTTGGAAAATTTTGAGGTTTAGTGGATGGATTTTTTTAAGAATATTAGTTGCAGTTTACAGGTGAGAAATTTCTTTATCCGAATGATGGTAACCTTTATTTTCCAACAGAGGTTGTTTAGTTTCAATCGGGAAAACATCAATAGTGTTGTTCGATCGACAAGTGAGCCCATCCATTCCTTTGTCTATTTCTTTTTAATCATTTTATTTGCCCCACAATATAATGTAGAGCCTTGCAATTATCAGAACTCCTCCTACCAAGCCGTAAAAATAACACACACAACTATATGAGTATTTGTCAAATGTCAGTAGACAATTATCTATATAAGTCAATTCATTTGAAGTTTTGAGATATAAGTATTGATTGGCTTGAGATATCTCTCTCTTTTATTTATTTTTTAGTTCAAGGAAGAAAGAAACCGAACCTTCCCACGTGGATCTTGACATCAAGGATGAACCGGTCCAGGAAAACAACCAAAATTGTTCATAATGAATTGAAGACTACTTTAAAGACATGCCCCTTTTCATTGATACAATAGGAAAGTACAAAGAAGGAAAATGATGGAGATTGTACTCCCTTCATCAGTATCACTATCCCTATCATGTAATGTTAGGAAGAAATGTATTTTTTTATGGAAATGAGTAAGTATCATGCCATTCCTAGGTTACTTGTTCAATTGTACCCATTTTTGTTTCATGGTGAAGGCGCACTATTCGTAGACCAATCAAAGGAGGGAAGAGCCTAAACATCAGGTATATAAGCAAAAATTAAAACCAAAGTCTCACTAAAACTTGACTTTATACTATACTCTTTAGGCACAACTTTAATTAAGTACCCTATCCTCCATGGATCACATGCTTTATTGGGTACTAAATTCCCAATTGCGTTCTTTGATAAGGATTCAACATTCCTCATTTAATCAGTCATAAAATTGAGCCCATTTGTGTCCCAGGGTGGCGGTCCAACACTCCAAGTTTAATCAACCAATAATAATTATACCTATCCAATGATCAAAGCTACTAAATGGAAATACATTTCAATGTTTGAAATGTCTAACTCTATGCAAAATGAATACAAAATTTGAGTTCATGGGTTACTTGTTCAATTGCACCCATTTGTGTTTCATGGTGAAGGCACACTATTCATATACCGATCAAGGGAGGGAAGATCCTAAACATTAGGGTATATATAAGTGCAAATTATAACCAAATTCTCACTAAAACTTGACTTTATACTATACTCTTTAGGCACAACTTTAATTAAGTACCCTGTCATCCATGGATCACATGCTTTATTGGGTCCCAAATCCCCAATTGCATTATTTGATAAGGGCTCAACATTCCTCATTTAATCAGTCATAAAATTGAGCCCATTTGTTTCCCAGGGTGATAGTCCACCACTCCAAGTTTAATCAACCAATAATAATTATACCTATCCACTGATCAAAGCTACCATATGGAAATACATTTCAATGTTTGAAGTGTCTAAACTGTCCCTATGAGTAGCATCATTGTTAATGAGTTTTGAGTTGTATACTTCTTCAGAACTGGGGACCCAAATTCCCAATTGTGTTCTTTGATAAGGGCTCAACATTCCTCATTTAATCAGTCATAAAATTGAGCCCATTTGTGTCCCAGGGTGATGGTCCACCACTCCATGTTTAATCATCCAATAATAATTATACCTATCCAGTGATCAAAGCTACCAAATGGAAATACATTTCAATGTTTGAAATGTCTAACTCTATGCAAAATGAATATAAAATTTGAGTTTCTTACAGAATATATAATGCTGAGAAGCTCCATGTACCATTTTAGCTTCCAGGAAGAGGCCATAGGATCAAAAATTAAGGCCATTGTTGTGCTTTGAACTGTCCCTATGATCAATGTCATTGTTAATGATTTTTGAGTTGTATACTTCTTCAGAACCAGGGCCCGTTTGAGGAACACTGTACATAAGGAAAGTAACAAACATTTATAATATTATTTTCTCTATATATTAGAGGATATTTTATGCTTATATGCATATTTATATGGGTTGTAAAAGAGAATGGGTACCTCAAAAGTGAGCCAATTATGTCCTTTGATAAGGGCTCAACATTCCTCATTTAATCAGTCATAAAATTGGGCCAATTTGTGTTCGAGGGTGATGGTCCACCATTCCCAGTTTAATCAACCAATAATAATTATACCTATCTACTGATCAAAACTACCAAATGGAAATACATTTCAATGTTTGAAATGTCTAACTCTCTGCTCATTCCCCTCATTCCAACATAACGAAGTCAAAGGGAACAATAATTTTCACTGTATTTTGTTTCAATTGTATAAATCTAACAAATTTCTGCCATGTTAATGTTTATGAATTTTGTGCTTGCTGAGTTTAGAGCCCTCTATAGTTTTTTGGTAGAATATACTGGGATTCTAATAAAAAGAGAAAAATCATTATTTGCAGAGTACTTTAAGAACAATGTAATTTATATTACTGTTTCAAAAAGCCCAAATCTCTAGGATAACCTAGAGACCATGTGGGAAAACATTGTTGGTGGCCCAAAATCTGGTTTTAAGAATGTTGAGGAGGCACATAAGACATTGCAATGGATAATAAGTTCAAGAAGAAATCAACCAATTCTGGTGATATTGGATGATGTTTGTTCCATGTCCGACCTTGAAAAATTGACGTTTGAAGGGGATCAATACAAGACTTTGGTGACCACCAGAGATGGAAGCATTATCCTATAATAGCACAATGTAGTCCCTTACCAGTTACCATTGTTGGAGGAGGATTACGCCTTGTCGCTTTTCTGCCATTGGGCCTTTGGTAACCCTACCATTCCCAATACACATGATAAAGATTTGATCAAACAGGTAGCTTGCTGCTTACCAAACCTAGCTTCTTGTTGTGCTTAATTTAAAGCCAACATTGTATCGAGTGGTATTGCTGTTTGAATGCCTGATTTAGTTTCGTTCAAGTGCAGGTACAACCAGAGTGTAAAGGTTTTCCACTTTCTCTTCGAGTGATTGGCATCTCTTTGCGCGATGAACCTCCCCCTGTTTGGAAAATTGCTAAGAATAAGATTTCAAGAGGAGAGCCTATATCTGGTTATCGTGAAGGTGAGCTTTGTGAACACTTGAAAACAACAAGTATAGATGTGCTCGATGACTATGCAAAGCAGTGCTTCTTGGATCTCGCTACATTTCCACAAGGACAAATCATTTCTACAAATGCATTGTTAGACATTTGAGTGTATGTTCATGGAATGGATTGGGATGATGCTTTTATGGTTTTATGGGAATTTAAAGCTTGCAGTCTGTTGGAGTTAGAGAGGGATCCCTGATAAGGAGCATTGTTACTTACAACTAACTATTTTCTATCTTCATTATATTTCTTGTGCTTGATATTGAGTTCCCTACAAGGAATTCAAATTGAGAACAAATTTGTAAAGAAAAGTTCAGCCTAAGTTCTAACCAAATAGAGGATTGAAACAACTTATATAATGTTGGTATATTTTTAGGAGTGAGTAAAGTTCACCCTGAGTTGTAGAATTGGTCTTCATTGGAAAAGATAAGTAGTCCTTAAATCACCTAGTTTTTAATATTTCTTACCAACGTTTTTTTGTAATGTCTTGTGCCAGGGAACCAGGGGTCACTTATGGCAGTGCGCATGGATTATCATTTTCCCAACATAATGCAATGAGAAACTTGGCCCTGTATTTGGCGAATTAGGACAATAAGATCCATTATAGGAGACTGTATATGCCTGAAAGACATTATTGTAATCCCTCAAAGTGGCATACAATTTAATTCATGTAAAGCTCAAATTGATTCCATTCACACAAGTGACTACTACAACTAGTCTTCTAGATTGTAATATGCATGCCTTCGATTATACCCGCATCTCCAAAACATTGAATATTTATTACTTCATTTCATATGAAAAGATTGCATATAGAGAATTTTGAATATTTAATCATGCATTGACTTCAATATTTGTTGGGAATATATAGGTGCAATGGATGACATACAGTGGTCGCAAATGGAGTTCACTGAGGTAGAAGCTTTGGTTTTGTTTTGCACTGCAAGTGGATATTGCATTCCAACATTTTTACATATAATGAAAAAACTGAAGGTTCTGATTGTTCATAATTATAGTGCACGAAGAGCTAAGCTCGATAGACTGGATGGTTTTATTAGACTTTCTCAACTTAACAAGCTACAACTTGAAAGGTTGATAGTTCCTCCTTTGACTGTCTACCTCAAATTTGTGGGGAGTTTGGTGAAACTATCCCTGATTCTATGTGAGGGCCTTGGTAAAATGAGTCGATTAGGTGGGGATGAAATGTTCAACATTCCCAGGATTTCAGAAATTAATGTGGACCATTGCAGTGATCTGGAGGAGTTGCCAATAGAAATCTGTTCATTAAATTCCCTGAAAATGTTGTCAGTGACAAACTGCCATTGGCTTGCAAAGTTACGTGATGAGTTGGGGAAGCTTGGTGCACTTAAGGTGCTAAGATTGTGTGCATGTGCAGGCTTGACATCTCTTCCACCTTCTATCCGCAGTCTTCAACAACTGAGACACATTTCTCAAACAGTATCCAAACTCACATTTCTAGAACATGTGATTTGTGATAAAAAAATGAACAACATTTTATGTCTATTTGTAAATCCAACTCTACAAGCAAGCTTACTGTTGAAGTTGTTGAAGAATCATTCAGTTTGGACTGGCTGTTCTATTGACCAAATTACAACTACACACTCTATATGTATGTTCAGTTATTGAAACGATAGTTAGTTACACTCATAACATATCCAACTTGAAGCCCATGTTTCCTGGTTTAAGTTACTATGTTACCTAAAAATGAAAAGTGATGTCAGTTGAATTATGTGCAATTGTCTTGAAAATTATAGGTTTGTATCTAATATCATCAGATTTATAAATGAGCTCCATTAAAATTGAATTTCTTACCCATAATTCATTTCTAAACAACTTTGGAGTAGTACCTAAAAAATGTGGCCATTATAAATGTGAGAGGAAAGTGGCATCCAGAGCTTCTCGCAGGTGTGGCCGTTGCCCTTGCTCTTGCTCTTGTATGGAAAATCGTTGAGGCTTATCCACCGTTTAGAGCCGGACTTCCCTTTTAGCCTTCTCCACACAAGCCTGAAGATGACGTTGTTTTTGTTTGGTACTGTATATTCTATTCTAGAACCAATAGAAGACATTAGCCTCTCCCACATGTCCGTAATCTTGAAGCTGCAGCCTGACCTTCTGTATTTCCTCTCTCAGTGGATTCCCTATTCCAGGATTGAATATGCTCTTCAGAATTTGAATCTTCTCGGCCTTTGGATTGCATCTAGGTTTAGGGTCTGGGTATGATTGAAATTGAAGATATTGTGTGGGGCACATAAAATTGCATCGGGTTCTTGCAAGTCGAAGTAAGTTGAGCCACCCGAACATGCAACTGCCAATCCTACAGACGATGCCACATTCAACATGCACCTGTTAATATAGAAAAACTGAAAACAACAAAACTGCTAAAAACAACTCAAAACAGTTTTAAAAAACGAAAACCTCAAAACACCCGTCAAATTAATCAGGTAGAAAAAAACATCCAAGGCTTGACCCCACAACCACGTGTGGGAAAGAACCTTAGGTGGCTTAGGCTGGCCAAGACAATCAAATGGTCGACCATGAGTGCAAAATAAATAATTTTTTATTAAAATTGTAAAAGCCTGCAAAAGGTTTTAAACAATAAATAAAGAAATACCCATATGGTGCGAGTTCTAAGAGGCAAGTTAGGGTTTTTGAGGCCGTCTTTTGCATTTGGCTTTGATGAAGCTATTTGTATTAGCAAATTCTTCTTTTATTTGCCTCCAATACGGAACTTAGATTCCGCCAAGTAATTCTTTTGAATCTTTGTTTTTGAGGTTTGTAATGAATTTGATTTCTATTGCCGAGAATTTCGAATTACAACTCATATAAGATGGTGCAGGGTCAAGGCAGTTTGTGTGGAGCTCGATCCAGGGGGAGGGATTTCAGCATTAACGACAAAGAGTGATTCCACTGCAACTTGGATGTAAAAGGAGTAGAGATCATACTTACATGTGATTGGGGTGTAGCTTGGGCCAAAAGGAACCAGATTGAGAGCATGGATGGATGCATTTGTAGAGCCACAAACCATCTTTGAAATGGAGTAGAGGTTAATTATGCTATGTAGACAGAGGAAAACTTGGATGTAATTCAGTGTTGGTCTAGGCGGGGCTTGATTTAGAAGAGGAGATTTTAAACAAGATACACGAGCTTCCTGAGCAACTTGAGACACAAGTTGCAAAAATATATCGCCAAACAATTCACATGAGCTCTCTAAGTCGCCTGCAACTCAGTTCAACTCCACAACTTGGGTGTCACTCTACTTCAACTCGTCTTTGTGGAGCTTTGTATTGCAAGTCTACAACTTGCCCCCAATGCATGCAGAGGCCTTTGCAACTCTGCACAAATATCTTTGCAATGTAACTCAAGACCTCTACATAGGGAGATCTGTAAGAGCTTGGGTACTCCGTGGGTCTCAAAACATCTATATTTTTGTAAAAAACTAGATTTTTTTGTTTTGTTAATAAACTAATATGCTCCTACTTGGAGAAGATTATTTTTTGCTTTTGAAATAAATTTTGATGTAAATTGGTGCAAGGGATGGGGTTGGATCGGATTAAGAGTGAGGGTGCCTTGGGGATCTTCCTATTGGTTCTCTCTTGCTGTAAATTTCTCCAAAATCTCCCTAAACTCCCTAAACTCCCTAAACACACACTAAGTCAGATTTGGGCAGTATAATCCAACTTTGATACCAAATGAGAAAAATAGAAGATCATACATAAGTTGCACAACACAAATTTGAATATTATAATAACCATAAATATGCTGCAATATTTAGAGATATTGGACAAAACAATTACAAGAGGATTACAACATTGTAACAACTTAATACATATCAAAACTTACCCAAAATAGAATGAAAATATTCAGAAATACAATGACTTAATAAAACCTAAAATAGAATAACACAATATCCTTGTGCAAGTGAAACACTACTACTATGACTCCTAATCAACATACTAATTAGATGTTCTTTATTGAGCATAATGATGAAATAATTATAGAATAATAACACTAATTAATTATTTCTATCATATTTTTAACATATTTTGTTTTATCAATAGGATTAATTTTCGAATCAGGTGAGTGTGTGGAGGGTGGATTGGACTTACCCTTTTCATCGAACTCAACATCCCTACTTACATATATTTTCCTAGTTTTTGGATCCATTAGTTGGTAACCCATTGAATCTTCACTATACCCTAAAAAGATGTATGTCATGTATTTTTTTATCGAATTTCTTTCTCTTCTTTTTAAGGACATACTTGTGTGCCTTAAATCGAAAAACACCAAGATAATCTATTGAGGGTTTATGGCCTATCCAAGCTTCTTCTAGAATCACTCCATCAAGATTTGCAATGGGTGACCTATTCAACAAGTTGAATATTGTGTGTGGTGATTTTACCAATATGTTTGTTCTAAACCTGAATATTTAATCATAAATGCATCATTATTAAGATAATGCAATTCTAAATTTTTACAACACCATTTTGGTATGGAGTAGTGGGTGCAATCAACTTTAGAAAAAAAACCACATTATTTTAAAAAACCAAGAATACGTTACCAGTGTATCCCTCTCAATTTGAGAAGAACATTTTAATTTTACGTCTAATCTGATTTCTACAAAGGATTTGAATTCTCTGAGAGATCGAAATGATTGTTCCTTTTTCTTTAGACAATATACCCACATTTTGTGTGAGTAATCATCAATAGAGAGTTGAAAATATTAGAACCCATATGACTAGGTCTCATGGTTCAATATAGATTGATATGCACCATATCTCATTTTCCTAATGCTCTTAAGATACTTGTGCCAAATGATGATTTATGATTTTTGCTTTCTAGACAAATGAGTCATATATCTATATTCTTATTTGGCAAATGAAGCCCTCTCATCATGTCATGATAACTTAGTGAAACCCTATATCCAAAACTCATGTGCTTATATATTTGGTGCCACAAAGTTGTTTTTGAATCCTTGGAAACAAGTGTTTGATTGTTCTTATAAAAAAGTTAGGTTGGAACATCTTCCCTACTCAAGATGATCATCCAAAAATATTTAAGCTCTTTGATGTATCCCTTATGAGACACATCCTATTACCTCCTTTGTAGTCAAAATCAAATTTGAGGTCGTGTATTAAATATTTGACTGACAAAGAATATTTTTTGTGAGTCCTAGAACATATAAGATTTCATTGATTTTTGCGGTCATTTCCCCCAAGTTAGAAGGAGATTTAACCAATGCCTTGGACACCATAGGATGTATCATCACCCAAAGAGACACAATTTCTATTAGACCTGTATGATTTAAACTATAGAACCAACCATTGTAAGTTGAGTTTCATTAGATTTAATATACTAGATAGAACTTTGTGATGTTGATTCCTCTTGAGTTTTTTGCAACATATAAAAAGTCCACATCTAAGGATTCTTCTTCTTCATCATCATTGTTTTCTTCTTGTTTTTTTCTTTTTCCAGTTTCCTTTCTTCTGATCTTGTCCTTTTATTTTTTTATCTGTGTGATCAATGATGTGTATCAGCGTTCTTGTTGTTAAATTAGCCTGTATGAATGCATTGTACCAATAATATTTCAATTCTTGGCATTTCTTTCCTCAAATTAGGTAGACCTTATGTTGTTTGTTCCCTGTTGATGTTGCTAAATACTCTACTTGTTGGGGGAGGAGGGGTGGGATTGTTTTGAAGGCTTCTTAGGCCTTTTACCCTTATTTTAATATGAAGAAAGAACATGTTCATTTTCTTCCTTGGTTGTGTGCATGTATTTTTCTTGTTGCAACATGTTGATCAACTCTTCAAATGTTGGTTTCTGTTTAATAACATTCAATCTACTAAAAAAAAATCTATAGGAGCGGGGGCAATGTTCTCAAGACAATTGATACGAGAGATTCATCTATCATCTACTCACCTAATGTTTGGAATGGGGTCCTCAAAATTACAACATGTAACACCCATCCCTGAGGGACCTAAACACATGACCAATATACCAAGATATTTTTTTTTGACATTCATTTTCCTTGATACAACTATGCGACACCAAGAAAATTCACAAGAGAATTCACGACACCACTTGCAATGTTTACACCAACATGAAGGGAATGTAATTAGCAAGATGACACAAGATTCAAACCAATGCCACACTTATATGCATGAGAAAGAATGAAACCACAACCCAACCACAACTTGAGCTTCACGAATAAGCACTTATCGCAATATTACATTTTCATGGTTAAATATTTGTCTTATTCATATTCCATTTTTAGCCAAGTAAAGGTTTGAAGAGCACTTAACATGCAAACATATAATGTCATTCACAAGGCTACAAATTATTCATTTCATTTATAATTAACATGTAACAAATACACATATTTGGGTTCTTTACTATTATTTTCATAACTTAATAACAAATTGAAACATTTAATCACACCTGTGAGAGTTTCCTAGCTCTCGGTCACAACTATAGTTTTTTTTATCTCAACTAAAAACACATTTACTTGACACTCTTAGTTGTTATGATTCACTAATTAGTTAGAAACACTATAACCTTTGTGTGACACGAGTTTCATCTTCTAGGCAAGGTATTATGTTTCTCGAATGGTCAAATTCACATGGAGCAATTAAAATAACTTTCAACAATAAAAGAAGGCCTAACTAAATGTAAGGTAATTCCAAGTTTCACTTGTGTGTCTAGTTTGTATCACTTTGCGATTCAAAGAGTTGAGATTTTATTAGAGGTACTAAGTGAGGTACCACCTCACTTTATGGTTTGCCAAAGTATACTTGATCACCTTTCAAAGAATAAAAATTACCTTCGTTGTTGCTCTTATGATCCAATACACATATAATTATTAACCCTTCCCGAGAGACTTAGCATGAAAAACAACCATCTAAAATGTTGTTAAACATTACATCAATAATGTCACAAAGTGACATTACACATATAACTATGACAACAATCTCATTTCCATATGTACAAAAGGCCCTTAACAGTGACCAACACATGAGTAAACATAATGCTAAAGGCGTCTACAACTTGATGTAAGATTAATTTGGAGAAATTAAACCTCCCATAGATAAATTAGATGTGACAGGGGGTTAAAGGAGTTAAACATGAGGATTTTATATGAAGGTAACAAGTAATTAATTCACTCATGACACATAGATCTCATAATGAGATCATTCAAAGGTGAAGGGAAAGAAATGACATGCAATAAGTTTAAGTCTTTTCTAAAGTGCTAAGGGTTTTATAAAACTATACAAGACTCTTTTAAAAGAGAGAGAGATACACAGTAAGGGTTAAGATCACAATTCCTTTTGATAGCTTAGGAATAGAAATTTTCTGCCATCAACATAAGTAATAAGGGAGGAAACAATAATTGACATTATATAAGCTTGTATCAAAACATATAAGCCATAAAACAACGTATAGACTCATAATCAAGTTCATACCCAAAATAGAATGCCTATTATTCCCAATACACCAAAATAACCCAATTTCTCACTCATCACAAAATATTCAATAAACAACATTCATGTTCATAACAATATTATTGATACATCTATCTAATATTACCTGCATATTTCAATGATATTTCATATTATAAAAAACACCAGCCACACTACCATTTCCTTCTTATCTTGTTTACCTTCAACCACTGCATGATCATCACAACTGCAAACATAACATCAAACCACAACCAAACATGATATGTTATTTCAAAATTCTCTAACAATAATGAAACTATATTTAACACACTTCCAAGAAGAGTAAGAATTGTAATGTGATTTCAATTCGTTTCCAAAGCCAAGGAGAGAGATAGAGAGAGGAGAGAGAAAACACCATTTTTCCACATTCAATTCCTTTTCAAGAAAGTGTAAACAAAAAGGTTCCTACAATAATGTATTCATTTTTACACGGTTTTTTATATCATTATTGTTGTCCAAAATAACCATCCTAATTATTTTAACAAATTGCAGTTATATTTTGGCTAAGTTAAAGTTTTCAAGTTGCGCACGCCCTTGGTTCTTATACCTTGGAACTTTTAAATGATTGCAATTATCTTCGTGTGTGCCCTCACACACCATTCCTGCTTCTTCCTTAGCATTTCCTATTCCCTTTGCTTCCTCCCACACATTCTTTGTGCACTCCCACTTCCATCCCTTTCCTTATTCTCATATCCCCTTTTCCCTCTGTGCGCATCCCTTGATCGCCCACTTTCATTTCAACTACCTTGCACTCACCTTTCCATGTGATTCTTCCTTCTTGTCTCCACGCACTCTTTTTTTAGATTCCCACGCTGCTTACATACTTGCATGCTTTTGTAGATATGCACCTTTCTTCCCGCTTCTCACGCAGCCCACGCGCACACTCGTAGACCTTTGCTTTCTTTCCTCTCGTGCCTCTTGCTCTTGTGCACACATGCTAAGTGTAATCTTTTGTGCCATTCATTAAGTGCCACGTGTCACCTTGTCAGTTGGAGTGAGAAAATACACAACCTATCCAAACATGCCAACTGCACGCCAAATCCTCACATCAAATGAATGCATGACACGTGACAGAGAAGACAAAATAAATGAATTGTCATTTGAATCCTTCAACTGATCAAAACGCACCACGTGTCATTGCGTGCTCAGTATTTTACTACAGATCTTATGATCATCATAACCTCTGTTGCAGATCCTGAATTCCCACATGCACATGGGCTTGATTGAAAGATTCTGACGTGGGATACACTCTAGGCTATTCAAAATCAGATTTTAGTAGGACTTCGTAGGTGGAACATAGGGAAATGTCATTCACGCCATTAATACACATATCCAGTCAACCCAACCACTCAATTTCGATCCGATTTTCTCTCCTTCCTTCTTCCACAAGATAAACAAACATGGGGAGGTGCATATGATAACCATGCAAGCAGATTTGCAGGCATTCATTGCTTGTTATTGGTGGTTGAATGATTGAATCCAAGTTTTACTCTTCTTTCTCCTCCTCCTCTCTCCTTCTTCCTTCTTTAAATTTTTTAGCATTGCTAATTGTAAAAGGTTAGACTCCCTTAGTTTGTTGAGAGTATTGTTAAGAGCATTTATCTTTTGCATTTTGAGTTGCAGGTGTAGACATCTAAAATGTTGACATTGTTAAATACAATTAACATGTCACGTAAATAGCCCATCATCATCCATATAATAATTAATTGCAAGATTAATTATTATTATTTAATCCATTTTATCATATTTCCCCCTTTATCATTTTTATCCTAACATTCCATTATTAATCCTTTTAAATCATTATTATATCCCATTTCACCCATTTTAATTCATTAATCTCATTAATTCATCATATTATTCTATTTAATTCTTCATTAACATTTATAGGAATTTAATATTCCTACATTCACCTACCACCTACCCTACACATCCCTTCACCTAGCCTTTCCATCAAATCTCATCATTAATTATCCTAATCAAATCATTTAACCTAATCTAATCCTAATCATGTGCACATCCTCACCTCTAAAGCTAGAGGCTTCTAGATCTAGAAGCTTCTCCATTCTTCCCTCCCATTTTCAAATATTCAAATGCATCTACACTATTCCATTGAATTTTTAATTCAATGGAAATCCCTCACAAAATCTAGAATTTTCCATTCTAGAATCCTCCAATCCTCTCATCCAATTCCAACCCTTGGATTCAATCCACCATGGCAAGATCTCAACCATTCAATTTTCCACTCACAAGCTATAAATCAAGCTCTCATCCTCCATGAGAGACATCTTCTAAATTCATATCAAATTCCTGCTATTTTATCCACTTATTCATTTATCCAATCTATCTATAATCTATCATCCTTCATCAATAATCTAGCATTCATCAAGTAATCAAGGGGAGGTGATGTCCAAGTGCATCCACATCCAAATCTAAAGCAATCAATCATCTTCCAAGCATATCCACCCATAAAGGAAGGAGAATTACATGCTAGACGGTAAGTGCATGTATACTTCCTCTTCCTTTCATCTTTGCTTGATCTGAGGTAGTTGATTTGTTGAGTTTGCATGTTGCATTTGAATTGGTCTCATACTCATTTTATTTGTGCATGCTAACTCGATTTTTCATCTACAGTTTTTGGTGCCCACCGTGGGGCTTATCCCCCTAAATTTTGATTGAAACTAGTAACATTAAGTATTAATAACAAACTGTCAAAAATTTAGAATTTTTCATGGTGATTTACACCCTTTAAATTTTGAATTTTTGGGATTTTCTTCCGTATTAGCGCTTATGTGACTTGTTTTAGCACATATATCATAAAACAACACATTTGTATGTTTGTTTTCTAGGCTCTGTGCATGAAGGAAGCAGTTCAATGCATTTATCCTATCCCATGGTGCGTTTAGCATGAAACAATGCATATACCTCTGTTTTGGCACATTTGTCCTGAATTGGCACATTTTTTCTGTTTCGGCGCATATGTCCTGAATTGGCGTGTATGTGACCTCTTTTAGTGCATTTGTTTTTCTTTTACTTTTCCTACCTTCTGAGAGCCATAACTTTTGACCTTGAACTTGAAACGACTTCATTTTTTTTCTTCCAGAAAGGTATTGAAAGGATCTATCCAATGAAAGTGTTAATTTACAATTTAATTGTATAAATTTTTCATGGTTTTCATTTTACTAAATATTGTCTTTTTAACTACACATTAAGTTATATTTTCTTGTTACAAACTACTAACACTTTATGTGTAGCTTCCTCACTTACTAATGATTAAAAAAATCAATCTAAAACTACTAACCATTTTTGTCTTGTAGCTCATTTGGTCCAAGAGATTTGGGGTTATAATCAAACTACTAATATTTGTTTTGTAGGGTCTCCTCTTAAAGACCCCTTTTTGCATTTTGTTTAATCATCTTTTTTTTATCATTTAAAAATTAAAAATCTTCATATTATCTTGCATCTTTCATTTCTTGCATCTTTGCTTGTTAAACCTGAAGGTTGGATTTCATGTATGCTCTCATCTTGTGTCCTTGGATGATCTTGAGGATCAAAAGTGGTCCACCTTCTTCCCTTTTTCATTTTTAGGGGAAACTTGACTTGGATTTCATCACCACACACTTGTTCAGGGTCCTAAGGGTCTTGTGACCATGGGCTTCACCTCCATAGCACGTAGACACACCCCGTATTCCGGATGGGGTATAAAAATTCTTGGAGAGTATGTCATTATTGGCTAAGCATCTATGTTTTTAAGTCATGGCGTGAAGTGAGGGGCTTTCACGTCCCAATACCCAAGCCTTAGACAACATCCTTGCCACACAGAATTTGGGCCTCAGGTACTGAAAGGTATATAAAGGACACCCTTAGCAAGCCTTGTTTATCCTATTATACGTAGCCTTTGGCCACAATCAAGCTATAGTGCAGGGGAAGGAACCACCAAAGATTACTCGCTAGCTGATCACACATTGATGTAAAGGTGGGCCATCTCAATGAGCGCCATTGTCATGTGTGGTATTAAAAGTGGGCTATAGCTTGTGTTGCACACCCAATTGACTAGCTAGGTTGTGTGTTTGCATGTGTGCTGCTTTCATTTACATATCATTTTAACCACACATTAATCAACCAATCAAAAAATTAATCAAATAATAAATCAACCCCCCATCCAAACATAATCAAACCCAATCCATCCATCTAATTACCCCTAATCTTATCCCCTTTCCTAATCCATCCCACCACAATCTAATCCTTCCATCTTAGTCCTATCCTAACCTAAACCCTATCCATACCAAATTCCTATTCCTAAATCTTATTTAAACCCCCATCCTCATCATGGCTACCATTAAATTCAAATCCCCCACTCATCAACCTTTACCCTCCCACTTTGATCAAAACATTCCTCTTACTATCCAATCTCTTAACAAAACCAAATTATGAGACTCACATCCTCTATCCAAAAATCTCCTAACCCATCCCAAGTTGATCCCACCATCCTCAACCATCCAAAATCTTAACCAAAAAATTCTTGACCTCCAATCACACCTTAGCCAAACATATTCTCAACTATCTTCCCTCACACCCACTTATGATAGTGAGGATATTATTGACATCGACCAAGATGATACTCCATCTGCACAACTAATCATACCCAATACTGCATCCACATCATCCAACATCCCCAACCATTCCCACTTTCTCACATTACATCAAATTTTGATCAACTCCAATCATCCCCATCCAACAATAAATATATCCTTTTCAAACTTTACCAAACTTTAACCAACTATGATTCGTCAACAACATCCACTTCTAAAAAATCCAAATCCAAACCAAATCAAAATAAAAACTCATATCACCACCATCACCTAATAAACTTCTTTTACAATTTACTAATCTATTATCCAATCCTAATCCTCCATCACTATTATCCACCTCTAAATCCACCATCAACCAATCTAATCCCCAACTCCCTCCCATCAAAACATATCATAACTGTACCTTATACATACCCAATCACATCCAATCAAGATCAAACCAAATCACAATCCTTATCCCCTACATCACACCTTAGTTCTAAATCCTCATCATCCTCATCATCCCAACCTCATCCCATGGAATTTCTCCTAGGTAGTCCCAAGTCCCTTCCTCTTAACATCTAATTTGGCTACTACACCTCCTCCATCCACCTTAATGTGACTCCTAACCCTATCCCCTCCAACCATAATTCCTACTTCATCCAACATGGCCCCCATGCCACCTTTATCCTCTCCATCCACATCTAATAAATCTACCAATCACCAATCCAATCCCAAACCATCCAATGTGACTCCTAAGTCACCTCAATCTCCTAAATCCAATGTGGTTTCCACACCACCACATCACTCTAAGTTACCTCCTCAAATCCAATGGTTACCATAAATTCAACTCACCTCCCTCATTAACATCTACCCATCTCCCTCGTCATCTACTCCATTATAATCCACACAATCTACCTCCCCCAAATCCAACCAATCTAACATATCCTCTTCATCCAAATCTAACACATCCTCTTCATCCACCCATACCTTATCCACTCCATCCCCAATCAAACTATCCAATCCTACACAAACCAACCCTACACCATCCACATCTCCAAAATCAACGAAATCCAGATCCTAGGCCAAATTCCATCACCAATCCAAAACCAAACCAACCTCCTAAATCCCCCAAGGCTAATCCTTCCATCCAAATTCTAACCATTTAATCCACATCCTAAATCTATCCAAATATAAATCACATCAATCACCTCCTATCTTACCCACTCCTACACATATCCTACCTAACCCACCCTTATTACCCACACCATCTCTCTTACCAACCCCAATCACCTTCTCCTCCTTAGGTGAATCATTGACTACCATATTCCATCGTCTTAAAACATTTCAACATGATCATCCATCCCCCAATCAAATCACGTGATACAAACATTCCCAAACCATCTTGGTATAGGGACAATTATTATTGTGAATTCCATTACACACATGGACATTTGACCAATCATTGCATGCAATTTAGGTCTTATGTCCAAAATATCATTAACCAAGGGATTCTTATCCTTGTACCCATATATCCACCACATTTCATCCTAATCTTATCCCTAACCATCATCCATCATTCAAATACCACTCAACATCCAAACATCATCAAAAATCCAAATCTCATCGTACATCGAAACATCCCTCATGACCAAAAATCAAAACCCTAATCATCAATCCAAACATATTTCCTCAACAATCAACTGAAGAAAACATCCCCTCCCATCCTTTGTTAAATCTGGGCCCTTAGTGGATGAGAAAATTACTACCCCCCAGTCTCATGATGACCACATGACATCATCTTCCCCATCCACTTCATATACTATCACTAACATGAAACATCATGGTCGTTTAGGCTTAAGGGTTAAATCTAACACTAACACCGACCCTCCTATTACTCCATCACAATTTGATCCTACCAACTCCCTTGATTCACCCGTCAATCCATCTACCAATCCCTAATCCCCTAATCCCCCTACACATCCCAAACATATAAAAATAGATTGAGCATTTAGGTTGTCCTTTGCACACGGATGTTCTTTCCTCATCCTTTCATCCTCATTCCAATTGAATCCATCTTCACACATACTTCATTGACTTAATCACACATAATGTAATTCATTAGTACCTATTACACTTCTGTGACATTGGTCTATCCTTACTATCAACATCCAAGACCGTTCATATCTTAGAGATCCAATCACTATCACATATCTTAAATAACTTGTGGTGAAGACCCTTGGGTACATCTTATGAAACTTTAGCCAATGTTGTCACTACACTCATCTTCATCCCCCCATCAAGCCACTTGTGATTCTTAACCCCTAGAGGTCTTAAGAGAGTGGATCAAAAATATCAAATATCACAAAGCAAAAGATAAAAAAAAATCCTATCAAAATTCACAAATATCAAACCAACTTCACCTCCAGACTCTCTCTAGGAGTGTTTCTAGAAACTCTACCGGGGCTATGGATGCCTGGCTAGCAGTACATGAATGTTGTGACAAGAATAAGATGTATCTCTATCATGGATATGGATGCCTAGCTAGCAACAAAGTAATGTATGACTCAACCTTCTACTCATCTTCCATCAACTTACTTGAATAATCACTCCCTATACATTAGCTAGTTTGTTTTTACATCCTACCCACCGAGTCTTCACTTCAAGTGGTAATTAACCATCAATTTTGCACACACATTGATCTCGAAGAGACATCACACTTGTATGTTGCAAGGTATGCCTTAAACCTTGGTCACACTCTTGTTTTTAGTGCTACTTTTGTGTTACAACATGTGCTTTTAAGCTCATCTTTTTTTCATCATCCATTACAAACCATCCATCCTTTGCATCCACATCCTTTTACATCCATCAACCATGGACAATCAATGATCATATTGCTTTATCCTATCCCCTCTTTTTTGCTTCCTTTAACTCGTCATCATTATGACTGGGGGCAACCTTTTAATGTGTTGGGGGCACCATCCCTTATGTTTTTATTCTTCCTTACACTTGGGGCCACAAACTAGACTATCATCCATTATCACACCCTTTACTTAGGGGCCTATCTTATCCAATCATCTCGCATCCTACCTTATCACATCCCTCATCTTATCAAACCTCCTTTATCTTATCCAAACCATCCCTTTATTCCACATCCCTTATCCTATCCAAAACCATCCCTTTATCCCCACATACCTTATTCCTTATCCTATCCAAATCCAATCCCTTTATCCCACATCCCTTATCCCATCCACAACCATCCCTTTATCCCTAATCCCTATTCACATATCCCTTGGGACTTATAGGAGAAATTCACCTCCTTTCAACCCCTACCCATCCCTATCACATCTTCATCCCACCACATCTAATTTATTTTTAAAAATCCAAAAAATTTAAAAATCTTAAAAATCCAAAAAAATCCATAAAAATCAACAACACACATAAAATCTTAAACACTTTTTGCAAGAATTTTTGTGTGTACTTTTCTCGCTTGTTTATCTTTTTCTTGCATTTGCATCATATTTTGGCTGATGATATGAGGCCTCTTTTCTCTCTTTTTATTTTTGCATGGTCGATGATACAAGGCCACTTTTTATTTTATCTTTCTAGAGGTCTAATGATATGAGGACCCCTTTTTTAATATTACTCTGCCCAATGATATGAGGACAAGGGCATCTAACAATTAAAACATCATGGTATTTATACCATTGGTGCATCTTGCTCTATCTATGCCACATCTTAATAAACTTGCTAATGATGATAATTATGGGCACTTTACGATAAAACCACCCCTTTACATCACCACCTTATCCAACCAACCCTTCATCAATCATCTAACATCTAATCATCAAATCTTATTCAACCAATCAATCTATCCAATATGTTCAATCAATCCTATAAAGTCCTATCATCCAATCATCTTCACATCTTCACATATTCACGTCCAAAATCAAAATCCTTACCCCTTGATTGGGGCATCCAAAATCCAACATCCAACATCAACAACATCATAAATCCAAGATCTTATCTAATTCTACCAGGGGAAACAAAACATCCAAAATCCAACCATCAAACATCCTACCCCACGTACTTGGGGCATCCAACAATCCAAAATCTTGTGATCCAACAACATCCAAACATCCAATATCCAAACATCCAAAACATCAACCCCTTTACTAAGGAATCCCAAATCCAAATAATCAAAAAATCCAACATCATCAATACAAAATCTTGTGACCCAACAACATCCAAACATCCAATATCCAAACATCCAAAACATCAATCCCTTTAAGGGCATCCAATATCAAAACATTATCCTTGTCATATATCGATGATTGGGGCATCCTATAGTAAACATCCTCTCATCATGTTTTTATCCTCTCACCACAACCCCTTCATCTTCTCACTGGGGCATCTCCTCTCTTTTCTAGTGGCTACTAGCCTCGTTCCTCCCCACCTACCCACTCGAGGGGGCATCATATCACTGGATCCTAACATCTTTTCTTCTTTTTGTTGAACTGTCATTGCTTCACAATAACACTTCAAAGAGGGGGGAAAATGTAGACATTTAAAATGTCGACATGGTTAAATACAATTAACATGTCCTGTAAATAGCGCATCATCATCCATATAATAATTAATCACAAGATTAATTATTATTATTTAATCCATTTCATCATATTTCCTCCTTTATCATTTTATCCTAACATTCCATTATTAATCCTTTTAAATCATTATTATATCCGAATTCACCATTTTAATTCATTAATCTCATTAATTCATCATATTATCCTATTTAATTCTTCTTTAACATTTATAGGAATTTAATATTCCTACATCTCATCTACCACCTACCCTACACATCCCTAAACCTAGCCTTTCCATCAAATCTCGTCATTAATTATCCTAATCACATCAATTAACCTAATACAATCCTAATCATGTGCACATCCTCACCTCTAAATATAGAAGCTTCTCTATTCTTCCCTCCCATTTTCAAATATTCAAATGCATCTACACTATTCCATTGAATTTTTAATTCAATGGAAATCCCTCACAAAATCTAGAATTTTCCATTCTAGAATCCTCTAATCCTTTTATCCAATTCCAACCCTTGGATTTAATCCACCATGACAAGATATCAACCATTCAATTTTCCACTCACAAGCTATAAATCAAGCTCTCATCCTCCATGAGAGACATCTTTTAAATTCATATCAAATTGTTGTTATTTTATCCACTAGTTCATCCATCCAATCTATCTACAATCTATCATCCTTCATCAATAATCAAGCATTCATCAAGTAATCAAGGGGAGGTGTTGTCCAAGTGCATCCACATCCAAATATGAAGCAATCAATCATCTTCCAAGCACATCCACCCATCAAGGAAGGAGAATTGCAAACTAGACGGTAAGTGCAGGTATAATTCCTCTTCCTTTCATCTTTACTTGATTTGAGGTAGTTGATTTGTTGAGTTTGCATGTTGCATTTGAGTTCTTTTCATACTCATTTTATTTGTGCATGCTAACTCAATTTTTCATTTATAATAAACCTCAGCTCTGAGCCATTGCATGTAGATCATTTCCTCTTTTATCTCTGTAGTCAATTGTGCATCACTTGGAAAAAATAAACGTATTATCTTGTGGCTATTCTTTGCCTTAGTTCAAATTTTATTGCATCTTCTTTCCTTCTTTTACATTGTTGATCTTATGTGCATATCTTATATCTCTTGCAGTGTTTTTGTTTTTTTGTGCTCCACAAAAAATGAGTGTGTGAGTGTTGTTTCAGGCCATGAAATGCTTGTCTGCCCTCCCTACGCGCATTTTTCTTCATTTGCGCTTAGCTAAGTGCATTCATCCCCCTCTTTCTTGTGCTATCATCTCCCCTTACCTTAGCTTTTCCTTTTCATGCATATCCTTCTCACCCTAGCCCCTTGGAATCGTAGATTAGTGCTAGGTAGTTGCATTTCCCTTCATAGGAGTGGTTTTAGTAGTAGAAATAGGTAGAGGAGGTTGGCCTTCTCCGGAGGTCTCTATCAAGCGCAAGTCCCACAACTTAGAGACAATCTCATGTTTTCTCAAAATCTCATTTCATCCTGATCTGGGATGGGTGTTATTTTGAGCTCCAACAGTTATTTTCTTGGATAAGTTCATATGACAGTTTTTGCCAAGTAGTAGCAAATTTCTAAAAACGCCAAATTTAGACAAGTTGCTAAAAAAACATTTGAAAACCATCTTCAAGACTCAAACACACAAAGGAAAATATTCCTACCTATTCCCCTACATACATGGAAATATTAAGTTTGATGGAACCCCAAACAGGAAAACATGATTAAAATGATGCTCATCTTTTTTGAGCTACTGGTTCGTAAATGCACCCAAGTGTCCTTATCGCCCAATGACTAGAGGCCTAGAAAACCTATCAGGAAAACTAACTTGTGGGATGTTTTCTCCAAATTGAGGGTTCTTAGCAATTGTCTTGTAGAAATATTAGAGGTATATGGAAGCCAAAATATGTTTCTACATCCAAGGCCAAAATGGCGGGTCAAAACCAAACTACATTTTTAACTTTCAACAAGTGTTTAACACTACGAACGATCCTGTTGGGCTCCTAAACACACTACGCAACAAGGTCAAATAGACATCCCAGGAACAACCCAGGATTTGGTTGGACACTCCACATGACAAGGTACACGAATAAAGTTTAATTATCTTATTTTGGTGTCTATAAGGGTATTTTACGCGTCCATGAAAAACTGGTTTTATTAACATTGCACAAGTCATCTATGAGTAGTTTTCACTAAGTTTCATGTTTCAAACACCAACCGCATGGTTTCCAAAACCAAAAGTAGTATAAGAGTTTTCCAAATATCTCATGAGGTAGATTACGAGTAGAGTTTACATTCTTGGTTGCTTTTCTAGTTGCATTTAAAACAGAGGAAAAATTTGCTATAATCCACTACGTCTCATTTAGCTCATTGATAATTTATTCTACTTTAGTTTGATTTTATATTACATTAAAATTAAAAAAACTAGAATAATTAAAATCGTGTAAGAACAAGATGACCATGCCTATAAAAATCGAATTGGTGAAGCACACATGGCGAGCGAAAATTTTCTCGTAGAAATATTAGAGGTATATGGAAGCCAAAATCTGTTTCTACATCCAGGGCCAAAATGGCGGGTCAAAACCAAACAACATTTTTAACTTTCAACATGTGTTTAACACTACAAACCAGCCCTCCTAAACACATTATGAAACAATGTCAAACAGACATCCCAAGAACAAACCAGGGTTAGGTTGGACACTCCACACAACAAGGTACACGCATAAAGTTTAATTTTCCTATTTTGGGGTCTATAAGGGTATTTTATGCCTCCATAAAAAATTGGTTTTATTAACTTTGCACAAGTCGTCTACAAGTAGTTTTCACCAAGTTTCCTATTTAGCACACCAACCACATGGTTTCCAAAACCAAAAATAGTATAAGAGTTTTCCAAATATCTCATGAGGTAGATTAGGAGTAGAGTTTGCATTCCTAATTACTTTTCTAGTTCATTCAAAACAAAGGTAAATTTTTTATAAGCCACTACGTCTTATTTTTTCTCATCGATATTTTATTCTACTTTATTTTGATTTTCTACTACATTAAAATAATAAAACTATATTCATTAAAATCATGCAAAAAGGACAAGATGACCATTCTTGAAGAAATTGAATTGGCGAAGCACACATGGCAAGCATAAGGAGAGGTCAACCAATGACTAATTTAATTCAAAACATCAATGTTGGACCCAAATACCCACTCTTCTCCTAGGTATCTTGTATCTTGGTTCAAATTCCTACAGAGTGTGTCCACATTTGAGATAATTGCAAAAGATCATACCATGCCAATGACATTAGCTGCCATAACCAAACCTACCACATTATGCAACTGTGGCTTGCTGTAATTGTACTTAGTGTCAACTACATTTTCTTAAATGCCTCCAAGGCCATCTCAAAGAACCCATTTTGTGCATATCCCATAACCATGACACTCCATGAGATGACACCTGGTTGAGGCATTTATTTGAAAATCCTTAAAGCATCATTCAAAATATCGTTTTGTGCATATCATAAAATCATTGTTGTCCAAAGGATGCAATTATTCCCAGACATTTTATCAAACAATTCACATGCAAAGCACATGTTCATGTTATCTTCTCTGCATCGTTCCATTTTTTATATGAAAACAATATCATATATGCCCTACGTAGGCTTCCACATATTTCTCACATACCTAACATCGCACATGCACCACCATATAAGACAAAAACCCCTCCGTCAATACATGTGCAAGTATGAAACATGTTTCCAAGATTTTTTTATGGCGTAGATAGGGGATGTATGCGGGAAAAATAAAGGTTATGATGTATGACTTATCACTTGTCAATTGTGTTAGTTTTTAAGCTTCCAAAGACAATATTATTATTTTTTTTATATTAAACAAATTCATTTTGTGCACTCCTAGCATCATGGCAGGATAGAGTAGCCACATCTTACTAAGGCATCTATCAACAGTTCATGTGTCCATTCTAGGCCCTGCTTATGCCAACAATAATGTCTCCACATTGAAAAAAATTCCTCCCCCAAGCACCCGCAACAACCACATCTGCCAATAGTATTTGGTTTCCCAAAACTTAGTTGAATCTCCATGTCTTTCTCTAAGCTTCTAATTTGACAATGAAAAGGAAGATGTTGGCAGAGTGGTGTCCCCAGATTTCACCTTGAAATTTGAGACTACTCTTATATTGAAAAAATTTCGTTGTTCTTTTAAAATAACGGGTTGTTTTGTGTTTTTATTGCCAGAAGATGCTTATATTGCATCAAGATATTCCCAGTGAATCATAGGAGCCAATTTCGATAAATATCTAGATGCCAAAAATCATTTTATCCCTTCGTCAAGTTTTTGTCTGCGAGAAAATTTTATTTAATTATTTGAAGCCCTGTTTGGATTAAATTGTGCTTCAATTTAGCCCTGTTGAAGTTTTGCATGTCAATATTCACATATACCAGTAGGGTTTTCACTAGGAATGGATCTTGGGCTTTGTCTGTGACTTCTGGCAACGTTTTTCATTTTTATTATTTTTTCCATGTTTTTCTCTACGAAAATCCCCTAGGTCAATTCCTTCGCCAGTACAATCTGTTTTCTTGCCTGGAATATCTGGAGATCATCTACGACCGCCATGCTAGAAGGAATCCGCTTCAGGAAGTCAGTTTCTCTTTAAAAAGACGAAGTCGTGCACAAAAAGCCTCTCCTAGGCAAGTCACATTTTTTTGGAATAAATGGATTTTATGAAAATAAAAAAAATATTTCCATCAATGCGTAGAGCTCGAGAAGATATGCACTTTTAGAGAAAATGACACCTAAAACGGAGCTACGGAATGAAAGTTACATCACATGCAAGTTTTTGCTGCTACATCTTCTTGGACCCTTTCCAAAAATGGAAATTTTTTATTCCATCCGCAATTTTGTTGTTTTTATGCCATTCGCAATTTTCAAGGCTTCCTTCCGCATCCAATTTCAACATGCTACCTTAAGTGACAAATTCTCATGCATAATTTTAAAAGCAGAAGTCACAATGCAAGTTGCACTTTTGGAAAAGAGCTATCTTTCATGCAAGTCACATTTTTTTGAAGAAAGACTTTAAGCTGCCAGTGGGAATTTTGGCAGTAATAGGTAGGCGGAAATTTCTTACTTGCCTGACAAGGTAAAAATTTTCATTATGAAAGTCAAATCACTTAAGTGGAAGAAGAGATTTTTAGAGCTGTAGTGCAGAGTGAAAATTCCCATCAAAAGTTGACTTCTTATTTTTAGAATTCACCCTTGCCAAAAAGTGCGACCCACCTTGAGTGAATAACAATGCATTTAATAATATTTATTAATGTTTATTCACCCAATTTTGGGGCCATAAATAGAAGGAAAGTCAATGCATGAAGACAAGCCAAAGAGAACTGAAGGTAGCATACTAAAAATAAATTAAATTTATTTATTTAATGACAGCCATGAGCATGCAAATTTGGGTGCCCAAGTTGGAGGAATAAACATGTTTGTTTATTAATTAATTTACTAGGAATAGAAGAGGCAATTATTAATTATAGAATGCTGAAGGTTATATAAGCATGGACTGCCATAAGTGAAGGCGTAATTAATTATTTTTACAAAGTATTGCAGCTCCGAACAATTTTGGCACCCAAGGAAGGAGGATTTTTGCATTGAAGTTTATTTTTCCACTGCTGGGAAGCTTCAAAGTTTGGTGCCTAGGGTTGGAGGAGCTTGATTTAAGCCTTGCTAATTATCTGCATGCTGGTATGAGTGCCTAGATGAAGTTAAAAATATTTATGCTTGATATGCATGCAAGCAAAGCCTCAAATTTTAGGGGTAACAGGCTTAATATGCAGATTTTTGTGATAAAAATCAATTGTTCATGCTCTAGAATCTATCTTTGTCTGAATTAATTGTAGGTATTCATTACAGGTGCTCATATAAGTGAAAGAGAGTGCAAATCAATGTCAAGTACATTGAATATGTCCTCTGAATCTAAAGAAATTGTCAGATTTGCACCAATTGCAAAGAATATCCGACATAATTAAAAGAAAAAGAGTTGCTCAGACAAAGATTGCTCCAGTCCATGGCAAAGCGGGGATGAACGAGGAATCATGCATAGCTTCCAGATTTGCTGAAATCAATGATACAAACATAGGCCTTGAACCTATCACCGATTTAATTATCAGATCTGCACAAGTCGATCCAATTGCAAAGGCTTCCACAAAAAATCCATCCTCTTGTTTCTAACGTAGCTCGTGTAGAAGTAAGTACATGAAGAATTCCTTCCAGGATCTTGTGCATGTGCCCTCAATCTTCCAGTTTTGAAGCCTTCATTGAATTTGCATTCACCCAGAGTGCTTTCCAGAATTTTTAATTGCTCATATGCAATTAAAAACAAAAATGATGAGTTATTTATAGCAAACATTGCATGGATGCATGTACCAGAGAATAACTACAAAAGCTTCAAGGATAAGAGGGAAGACATGTCAACAACAACACCCATAAGCAAAATCACAGTCAGCTACTTCCAGATCCAGTTTGGTGAGAATCAAAGGAAAAAGAAATTGCATGTAGAATATGAAAAAGAGCAAGACTGCAGCTTTCCTCTTTCTTCTTCTTTCTCTTATTTTATTCGACAAACTAATTGAACGATCAATTAAATCATAAAACTTAAGTGATTGGTTTAAAATCCATTACTTAAAGAAGTCAACTACTTGGAAATAGGTGGTAGACATGCAAAATAGAAGGTTCTATCTTCAGTTGCAAATCATGCATGTCATGCAAAGAGGAATTCCATGAGGGATATTGTCAGTTGTTTCATTTACAACTTCCACATGTGCCAGTACTAAAAGCTTCCTATTTGTAATTTCCCCTCTACATGCTATAAGTAGAGGAAGAACCTACGGGTAAATGATCGGAATTTGTAAGCAACATCCTTGTGTTTTAGACTTTGTGTTGAAACCCCTGATAGCTATTTGAAGCAAAGAAATAAAAATGAACAGATTTCCAGAGAACTTTGTGTCACGGTGCATTTTGTTTCTAACTTTTTGTCTTAGATCTACTTATAAACTTTGTGTTATTCTAGATCTAGATCTGAAAGCTGCCTTTGCTTATAATTCTCTGTGTTAATATCTATTGGTTATGTCTATGTGCATGCAATCAACTCTGTAATCTATTGATTGGGTTGCACATCTTCCCTTTTTCTTTCCTGTGTTTTATTATTTCCTTCTTCATTAGATATTCTCTTTCTTTAACAACTGCTTACTTGCTGCAAAACTATACAGCTATGGTTCATGAGCTACATGGTTAAAGTAATACCCCCAAATAGATACTAGCATATTTAATTGACAAATCTTACACGGGAGCCTCTTCGGTAAATGAGGGAGATTTATCTCATGACTGCCTAAGTTTTCAGTTATGCAGAAAATCTAGCCAACACAGAGATCATAGAGTTTGACTTTACACCTGTCAATTATGTGTATGCTTGAAGTTTTCAAGGCCGTATTAACCATCCAAATTTTATTTTAGACCCATAGCAAATAAGAAGGCCTATGAGGCCACATTCCTACTAGGCATTTGCCAATTTTTTAAAAAAACTTCTACATTACAATCAAAAAAATAAATAAAACAAAAGAATCCTTCCTTCCAAGAGCTTAGGTAACGTCCAAAACTTGTCCCAAAACTGCCAATTTCTTGTGCATGCTTTTGAACAAACCAAGTAAACTGTCCACACAACTCCCACAAGTTTACATGCAAGCCAAAGGTGAATTTAGAGCTTCCTTAAGCTAGCAGGGCACCAACAGTTGAGAAAATGATAAGGAAAAACAAACATTCCTCTCCCTAAAACATTCAGATATGCATTCGACCACACAATTCTCACAAATGAAATCTCTCAATATCCAGAATTTCAATAATTCTTTTCTTGGTAAAAGGTTTTCCCACACCCCAAGGAATGAAATAATTTAAAAGAATTAAAAACTATTTACTTTTTTGATTATTTCCCATTTTATTTTTGAGATTTATTATTATTTATTTTTGTATATTTCATATGATTTATTACTTTAAAAAATACTTTAATCATAGCCACAACAACTCCCCATTATTAAATTTACCTTATCACGAAAAAAATATCTTTATTTGAGAAACATATGGATCACCTTGATCGATTCCCCTATTACAATTTACTTAGATTGACTTTAATGTTAAAACCAAATATACATATAATGTTTCTAACATCAAGATTGAAAATTGCTCTCAATTTGAAAAGATTGTAAGAATAATGATGTCGCCACACGAGCCAAAGGCATGAAGGAACTTCAAGGGTTCAAAAGGTTCATCCATGAAAGAACAACTCCCAAATTCCCTTGTTATATTATTATTGCAATTGCTTAATTTAATTGCTACCATTATTTTACGGTTGCATTAAGAAATTACGAATGTCTATCAATCCCTCCACCAGGATGGAAATGATAACGCAACGAATGGGAGGATCTTCATACATGGAGGTGGTATTAACCCATGTTGCACGTAGGTTTGACTTCTACCACAATAAAGTGTCATGGAGGTTGGCATTTAAGTGCCTTCTTAAATATAGATGATTGTACTCTTGACACTAAAGGAGTGACAAGATATGATGATAGGTCTCCATATAATTCCTTTTATCCTTCATCAACATCTAATATTCTAATTTTAGGAAGGTAAAACTATTTTTCTTACACTCCATTTAATTGTTTCATTTTACAAATTATTCATATCATGAGAACGACGCTAAAAAAATGAACTCGCCCCTACCAAGGATTGATTCATGCCCACACAACTACAATTAGAGGTGGTAATGGGAGGGACATTACATCCCCCCTTATAAAAGTATCGTCCATGACGCAACACACTCCATGAACTAAAAGGATAGAGTAAACGCGTAAAGTCAACAACAACAATTTCCTATTAGCAAAAGAAAATCTATGTTTCTTAAAATGCAACCACCAACATGTTTAAGCATATTTTAAAATATATCATTTGTTGTATGTTATGTGAAGATTGACATTACTCATTATTTTATTACTCAATATATCTTTTCCCTAAAATATTTTTCTTAGTTTCAAAGCTTATAAAACTTCTCAATCCAACAGTTTAAATCCATAGTGGATTCAGATCCAAATTTTGATATTTGGTTCAAAACATACTCACATGTGTTTTCTCATAATGGTATTCACCATTTATTAGTTATGTCGATTTTTCAGTTTACTTGTTTAGTTTTCGTAATGTTATCACTTGTTAAGGATTTTAACTTTCAAATTTTTAATAAGTTGCCCAATAGTTGACCTCACAATATCACACAAGGTACAAAACATATTACGAACAACTCACAGAACAAATTTTTAGCACATTTTCATGACTGAATCATATCACAAGACCTCTAAATCCACCATGGAAATACACCAGTTAGTCCACATAACATAGAATTTCCAACAATTATGCCCTAGGAATAGATCCAACACACATATGTGCCTAACAAACAATGAAGCATCACACTAATACATATGCAAAACAATATCACATGACTCAAAACCATGATTATACCTGCACACTGTCAAGCTAAGATCTAATAGCACATGCCAACAAAGAGGAGCGTCGAGCCTCAAAACATAAAAATGAATAACAAGACTCACATAAGTAAATCATGAATCATACATACCAACTCCATATGCCTCCCAATAGAAAAAGAATCATAGTGCCATAACAAATTTGGGTCACTCACCATAGAGCTTTGTCACCTTATTTCTCCATGCTGGGTCACTCACCATAGAGCCCCATCTCCTTATCTCTCTATATTAGGTCACTCACCAAAGATTATCATCACCTTATTTATCCATTTAATGAGGTTGGATCACCCTATGGCCTTAGGCGCATAGAGCCCTATCACCTCCACCTGAGTGGCATTGTAACATGTGGCTTAATACTACACAACCCCATGGGCCCCTTGAGGCATACTCCCATACAATGAAGCGGGTTCATAGTTCCAACCACTCCATGGTGAATCCCATGACTATATTCCAACACAACGACAATATCAACTAGATTCAAATGTCAAGTGGCAACAAAATATCAAGCATTAGGTGAGGCTAGAAAATTTTTAAACTCCAAAAGAAAGTTTCAAACTAAGAAAAATAAATGGATAAATAGTCATAGTAAAGCAAAGACCTCTTGTTAGCACAAAACCAATTCAAATTCCCAAAATTTAGGAATACATTAAGAAAAAAAAATTGTTGGTTCTTAAGAGAATAGAGAAAATGGGCAATTCACAAATAACATACGAACCTAGAAATATCACATTACAATCCTACGTGGCATTTCCATGGCCACCAAAGGGGTTCCCATCGATTTTCCGACACTCGGATATCGAGTCTTATCTCGCAAAATACATATAACCTAGAATAAGCATAACTCCAAAAATGTCCAAATCACATATACGAGGATCCACATAGTCAATAACACATAGGATTGTTTGATGGACAACCCAAATAGGAGATAACAAAGACACTAGTTTTCATAAACATGAGCCTAAGGTGATGTACATCCACAATATACTAAGAAAACCACATGTATACCAAACAGATAGAAGAGGGTTTTCATCCTACATAGAACTCCACTTTCAAACTCGTACTTGGCTCAAGGTTATGGTCATCTGGTCTACAAATTCTTTCTCCACCCATACACTTATGAATGCTACCGGTAGGGCTCAATAGTATAGGGTACACAACATATCACATAACAACGTTACAATCACATTGATGACTTACACACAACAATCATAACGTCTTACACATGGAAAAATTATGAGGTATAACAGAATAATATTCCACAGCTTACAACACGTATGTTTCCACATAATGCACTAAAGGTACGAGTACACTACACTAGGGGTCATGTAATCAACATATGAGCATAATTCACTATCAAAATTCATCAATAACGCAAGGATACATATATGCAACGAACATAGATATTTCACATCATGACATACATTCAAATACCACACAACATGGTGACATAACCCCCAAAATACAATGCAACACGGTGGCAGTTAACATGATACAACATATTTCACTATGAAGCACTTTGTCATGCAACATGTTCCACATATAAAATATCACTAAAGACATGGAACATCACAACACTTTCGTGGTTCAAAAAACATCTCCTTGACACAAAAAGGTGGTAATACACATGAATTTCACCTTGAATTTACAATAAAAATAGAAATTACTCACATCAAGAAACACATCAATGTCATAACAAGACCACACCAAGTAGTAATCACAAGTACATTCACATAATTACAAGTACCATGCTTGTCACATCACAACATAGTAACACATTACTCCTCCACCATCATGCATAATCCATCACAACACAAAAATGTCCTATAGGTTCGAGAGTATGAACCTTTTCTCTAATACCAACTGTAATGCTAACCCATGAGGGACCCAAACACATGACCAAAATACCAGGATGTTTTTTTTACATTCATTTTTCTTGATACAACTATGTGACACCAAGAAGACTCACAAGAGAATGCACGACACCACTTGCAACATTTACAACAACATGAAGGGAATGCAATTAGTAAGATGACACAGGATGCAAACCAATGCCACACTTATATACACGAGTAAGAATGAAACCATGACCCAACCGCAACTTGAGCTTCACGAAAAGGCACTTTTCACAATATTACATTTTCATGGTTAAATCTTTATTGTATTCATATTCCATTTTTAGTCTTAAAGGTTTGAAGAGAACTCAACATGAAAACATATAATCTCATTCACAAGGCTAGAAATTATTCATTTCATTTAAAATTAAGTTATAAAAATACACTTGTTTGGGTTCTTTACTATCATTTCCATAACTTAATAATAGATTGAAACATTTAATCACCCCTGTGAGAGTTTCCTAGCTCTTGGTCACAACTATAGTTTTTGTCTCACCTAAAAACATATTTACTTGACATTCTTAGTTGTTATGATTCAATAATTAGTTAGAATCACTATAAACTTTTCATGGCATGAGTTTCATCTTCTAGGCAAGAGATTATGTTTCTCGAATGGTCAAACTCACATAGAGAAATTAAATGAACTTTCAACAATAAAAGAAGGCATAACTAAATGTAAGGTAATTCCAAGTTTCACTTGTGTGTCCATTTTGTATCACTCTTGTTTCACAGATTCAAGATTTTATTAGAGGTGTTAAGTGAGGTACCATCTCACTTTATGGTCTTCTAAAGTATACTTGATCACCTTTCAAATAATAAACATTACCTTCTTTGTTGTTCTTATGATACGATAAATGTATAATTATTAACCCTTCCCAGGAGACTTAGCATAAAAGACAACCATCTAAAATGTTTCTAAACATTACATCAATCATGTCACAAAGTGACATTGCACACATAACTATGATAGCAAACCCATTTCCATATGTACAAAATGGCCCTTAATGGTGACCAACACACGAGTAAGAACAATGCGAAAGGATTCGACAACTTGATGCAAGATTACTTTTGAGCAATTAAACCTCTTATAGATAACTTATATGCGAGAGGGGTTAAAGAAATTAAACATAAGAATTTGATACGAAGTTAACAAGTACCGACTTCACTCACGACACATAGATCTCACAATGAGATAATTCAAAGGTAAAGGCCAAGAAATGACATGTGATAAATTTAAGTTTGTTCTAAAGTGATGAGGGTATTATAAAACTATACAAGACTCTTTTAAGAGAGAGATACACAGTAAAGGTTAAGAGCACAATTCCTTTTGATAGCTTAGGCATAGAAAGTTTTTGCCATCAACATAATTATTAAGGGAGGAAACAATAATTTACATTGTAGAAGCTTGTATCAAAACATCTAAGCCATAAAACAACACACATACTCATAATCAAGTTCATACCCAAATGGAATGTACGTTATTCCTAATACACCAATATAACCGAATTTCTCACTCATCACAAAATAATTAATAAACAACATTCATGTTCATAATAATATTATTAATACATATACTTAATATTACATGTATATTTCAATGATATTTCATATTATAAAAAACACTAGCCACACTACCGTTTCCTTCTTGTCTCGTGTTCCTACAACCACCGCATGGTTAGCACAATTACTGACATGGCATCAAATTAAAACCAAACACAATATGTGATTTCATAGTTATTTAACATTAATGAAATTATATTTAACATTAATGAAATTATATTTGACACACTTCCAAGAAGAGTAAAAATTGTAATGTCATTTCAATTTGTTTCCAGAGCCAGGGAAAGACATAGAGAGAGGAGAGAGAAAACACCATTTTCCAAATTCAATTTCTTTTCAAGCAAGTGTCAATAGAAAGTTTCCTGCAATCATATATTCACGTTTACAAGGTTCTTCTATCGTCATTTTCTTGAATAAGTTCATACGACAATTTTTGCCAAGTAGTAGCAAGTTTCGAAAAATGTCAAATTTAGAAAAGTTGCTCAAAAAACGGTGTTTGAAAATCATCTTCGAGACTCAAACACACAATGGAAAAAAATCCTACCTATTCCCCTAGATACAAGGAAACACTCAGAGCTGACGGAACCCCAAACTAGAAAACAAGATTAAAATGTCTGTAGTGCCCATATCTGGCATCCACATTCGTAGGGGGGCTACATGTGGAAGAACTTAGAGAGCGACACCTTTTAGACAGTCTCTTAGACCTGTCACATCGTACATACATTAAATACAAACAATTTTTTTCTTGGATCCGAATCAAAACCAGAAGCGCATTTGGTGGAAAGTAGACGTGAGGGGGGAGCATATATCGAGCATGACAGGAGTGAATTGCTCAGAAAGTACACATAATGGAGTAGGTGGGGCACGTTGACAGCTCAACCTTTATTGTAAATTGTCACATCCCTTTATATACCCGCGGAATGAGGAAACATGTGTAACACAAGTAAATTGTTTGCCATAATTTCCAGAAATAATCAAGTGCTTGTGAAATGCAATGACTTCAGGATATACACAAAATGGGTTTGTTGAAAAGGTTTAGAAACGTGCAAGTAAACTCCATGCTTGTGTAAAATGCGGGCTTAGTACAGGAGGACATACATCAAACCATAATGGAAAATCTGAATTTCCCTTGCTCGCTTTTCTCGACCTGTGTCAGCATTCTCCTAGACTGTATTAAAAATGGGGGAAACTCTTGAAAAAGCGTGGATTTTTTCTGCAGACTAGTTCCTTCATGTCCCTTGCATGGACTATCTTGACCCTCTGTATGGTGAATAGTCCTTAAGTGTGGGATGAGTAGACTGTTTTCTTTTCCTTGCTATGTGGGCTTGTATGGATCTGGCGTGGACAGTTGATAAATCCTTGGAATGCATGGGTTGGTATTCCCTGGGTGCATGGGATATTACTTTGACTGTGTGGGATTGTTTATTTATACTTTACTTGCGTGAACAACAACGTGTTACCTCTCACTTGCGTGGGAAAGCTACATTCTCTTCACTTTTTGCATGGGCAATGCATTTGGCTGAGTGTGTGGATCTTACTTATGGTAATGTGTTCCACTATTTATTCTTCAAAATGTGTGGAGGTTTTGGGATATTTCAAATACATGGGCTGCATAAACTTGTTACCGAATGCCATCTCAGAGAAGAACCATAAGGTGTTGCCGATGGAAACCAAAATACGTTACAGCCAAAGCAAGAGGTGCAGAAGAAAATAAAGCCTCATCCTTATCATCAATCTCACCCTCAAAAACTGAAGAGTGTGCACAGTCCAATGCAGAAGAAGATGAAAGGGGGAAACTCAGAGGAAAATGGCGGTGGGTGCTTATGGTGGCAATAACAAGTGGCCTTAAATAGCTTACATGCTAGACCTTGCCCCCAATTTCATGTTTATTCAGACCATTAGAAGGATCTTTCTTGCTATTACAGTGCTTTGATTTCTAACACCCAGGATATGCACATAATAGATTCATAGTACACATGGCATTTGTTTGCTATCCCAGACACACTGATAAGCCTCTTTACCGTGGGCTTGTTACTCAGCTGGAGGCACTTGTTGTTCCTTTCTTGCCACCAGAGGATTTTCCAATAGAACTGGCCATTGATTTTGACATTATTGTGGATGCTATTTTTGGGTTTTCCTTCCGTGGCTGCAAGTAAGTGAAATTAATCGGCGTGATGTCAACTCCTTGACTTTGGCCTTGCCAGTTCATTTCCAGGCATGGTTCATCCTCCCTTACCTCTCATAATTCTCATGTTTTAGTTCTCTTTTGCAACTTAATAAAATTTAAAATATTAGGATTTTAATACAATTAAATGTTTATTTCAACTCGTTGCAAAAACAATGAAATGTCGTGTCGTAACTCACAAAGTCAAAATAATGCGTTTGCATTAAAACACGAACTTCCACCCTCATTCTGAGGTGATGTAGAAAACTACCCAACTGGATCGCTACAACATTGCTCTATTGATCAGACGAAATTGACTTCCGAGTGATAACGTTGATCATCTCCTTGTTTTAAAAAAGTTAATTTTTGTATTTTTTAGGGACTCATTAAGTACCCTTTGTAACTCTAAAAACGAGATGTTAAGCTTTATTCGTGTACCTTGGTATGCGAGGAGACACCTTGACCCTTGGATTGACCCTGAACGAACATATGTGACCTTTTTGACGCTCTTATAGGAGCCCTGTTACACTGGTTTACAGTAGTAGAAAGTTGTTAAATCTAGTAAGTTGGCTTTTGTTTTCAACCTCTATTTGAAACCTAGATAGAGAAATTATTTCCTGTCTTCGCAAACCTCTAGTGTTTCTACTAGGAAATTGCATGGAACATTCAGTTTAGGGAAAATAACTTTTCTGGATAGTTTGGCAAAGCCATTTTGTAGGCCTCCGGTCGCAGTTTGATGAGGTCAAACTAGACTAGTTTCGACTTGTCGCTTCAGAAATCTTGTCGCCGTTTGAAAATGGTTTTCTAGTTCTCAGTTCCGTCGACTCTAATTAACTCTCCTTATATAGGGGAAGTTGTAGGAAGTGTCTCGTTACGTGCTCACCCATCGAACGTTAGTTTTGGATGTGATTTTTTGAGTCCTCGAGCTAACTTTTATTCTTTTTGCACTGGGCCAACTATAACCAGTGGCCCTGGAAAACTAGCCGCCAAACGCAAACCGTTTGCTTTTTCCCAATACTGTCAGTTGCTATGAGCTCTTGGTATATCTGGGGACATGTAGAAAGTTAATCGTGGTGTGCGTTCTCATTGGAAGATAACTTCTGGAAGTGGTTTCTTAGCCTCCGAGCTTGTTTTGAACGTTTTGTAGCAAGTGAGAAAACATAAAAATAGAAAGCTGCGGGACCCTAGTAGGGTTGCCAAACCACCCTGAAATTTTTTTAACACATGCAAATAACTATTTAAAACTCTATAGTGTAACTTGTGTGAAATAGAACTCTTGACAAAATGGTGTTTTCTCTCTCTTCCCTCCTCTTTCTCTCTCTTGTGTTGCAAAAAGAAGTAAAATGATATGTAATGAATACATGTCTCTAAACCTTTAATTTCGATTGCAAATTGTAATTATTATCATATGTAAATGGGAAACTGAAAAATGATAATTATGTTAGATTAAGGTGGATGCCATGCCAGCAAATTATCGTTGATATCATACTCATGTGGTTTTGTTGGATGAAAGAATGATGACGAAAAGGTGATGTGTAATTCATTAATTATCATTGTAATTTATATAGTTCATTGTTAAATGAATAAATGTATAATGTAGTCTCATGTTACAGAAGGTTATTTTTGATGATTAGTTGATATGAATGAGATGTCAGTTTCAAGGGCCTCGAGGAAATGTGCATTTAATCTTAGGTTCAATTTTTGATTCATAGTACACTTAGTAAAAAAAAGGTCTGATATTTATATAAGGTAAATGAATTTGAAGTAGTATATTGAAGTGCATATTTAGTGTTCAATAAATGATTAATGAGTCATCTTGTGCATTTATACTTTATAAATGTAATAAAAAGAATTAAATCGAAACACTCTACCCTTGTTCAATATCAGAGCATAACTTGTTTTCATGTGTGATACTCCTTACCGTAGATGACATTGAAAACCATAGGATGAACTTAATCTTTCCACTCGATGGAACCTCCTAGTTTGAGTAAACAAGAACCCGAGAATGGGTTTATCATCTTAGTTAGTGTGGTTAGTGACATTGTCATAAACCTGGAAGATAGGGGCAACACAGTCAAACTTCATTTGGAGTAAGTAGAGCTAACTCTTCCTTTGTATCCTAGTGGATTACCTGGTTCTCCAAAGATAGATTTAAAAGTAAATTTCTTCATCGAATGAAATCCTTGTTGGATTTAAACGACATAAATGGAGATCGGGATATAGTTGTTCTATGTCTTGCATTCTTATTAGTGAACTCTTTAGTCCCTCGCAACTAAATATCTTATCTTTGGCTTGTGACAATATAGTTCCTTGATCTCTCATGAAGGGTTTATAGGGTAAATATGTTTTAACCTTAATCTAATCTATAATAGGGATTAAATCCCTGAGTGAAAATTGGAATTTAAACTAAACCTTGGTTGTTTTAGAGGTTAACATGTGGGTAGAAAATTATAAGTAACTCTTTGCAAATCAAAATTGATTTGAAAGATGTTGACCTAAGAGAACCCAAGAAAACCAAAATCTTGTCCCGTAAAACCTTGTTATGTCCTTTTATGACATTAAGGAATAAATAATATTTCACATGTGGAATCGTGAAATGCAGAAACATGGGACCTTACTTTGAACACAGATCACTTGTGGTTCATGTGTAATTTATAATGTTTCTAACCATGTACTTCTTTAAGATATCAGACAAGTACTTTCGTAACTCTTTTGTTTTTAAAGTGATGGTAATAATGAGATCTTAATGCGATGAAAATGTAAAACATAGAAGAGTAAAAAAAATGAGATTTGAGGTTAGGAATAATGTCACTCTTGGAGTCCCTTAAACTTAATTCAACATTTTCATGAGTTACAAAGAATATGAGTTTCTTTGGTGTAAAAACTTTGAGACAACAAAAGATATATATATCAAAATGGAATTCCACAAGTCATTGAATTAGAATAACTATTGTAGGGAAATAACTATACCATGATCGAAGAATGTTTTTGGAAAAAAACAAACAAACTATCTTGTATATAAATCTTCCTTAAATCCTAATATTGCTTTTTGGACATCAAGTCAGATTCACTTGAGTGGCAAGGGTAAAAGCTATACATTGAATATATGTTCAAGAAGAATATTCTTCACATAAGAACAAGATAATTAAGTATTTTGTACACATTTGAACTATGCCAAATAAGTATGTAAGTTATGAAAACTTCTGTAAATAATAAGAAACTAACTTAAAAAGGGTCGAACGGTAATTTTAACCGCGGAATAAACTTAAGAATATGTAGGGGGACAAACGAAGAATTTATCCTTGCACAATAATATTCTTGGAATGTTAATTGTAACTAAAATACAATTAAAGAAAAGATGTTGTGGGTTCGCCATTCCCTATGTCATTTTTCTTGTGGTTGGGTCATTACTAGTAACCATTCATTGGGAAATGTGTGGCATCGACATGCATATGTTACTTTCTTGTGTCTATGTGAGTCAATGACTTATGTGATTGTTATATGCGAGTCAAGTTTCTGTACTTGGAGCCCTTGCTGTGTTGCATGTCGTGAGCAATGTAAGTCAAAAAAAATTTATCCTGGTATTTTACTGTTATAATTGGATGTGTCAAATGTGGGCACTACATATGGTATCAGAGTGGAGGTTCATTCTCTCGAACCTCTGGGATGGATTGGAGTTGTGATGATTCTGCATGATGGTGGTGGATATTGGAAGAGTAATGTGATATATGCGTGATGTGAACTATGTCGTAATTGTGAAATTGTGAACGCACATGTTGTGCATGTCACTTAATGCATACTTGTTATCATAGTGATGTAATTTTGATGAGAGTATTGACTCTCTTTTTCATGGATTTAATGAGGAATCCGTGTGTGATGTACCGCCTTGTTATGTGTGAAAGGAATGATATTTTGAATTGCAGAGTGTTGAAACATTTTTGACTTTATGTGATGTGAAGGTGTATTGATGTATTACATGACAAAATTGATGTAAAATAAATCATAGTTTATCGTGATGTCATCACCGTATTGTGATTAGTTGTGTGCATTGTCTTGTTGTATTGCAATTGACTATATGTCGTAATGTTAGACATTGTGTTCCTCATATGTATAATTCATGTAATATGTGATGGTTCATGTCATGATTTAGGGGATATGGTGAGTATGATCCCTAGTGTACAGTGATTGCACTTTGGGTGCAGGATGTGGTAATGTGATGTATCCTAACCCGTGAAAGTAATGGTTGTGTTATAACCTCTATATATATACCATACATAAGACGTTATGGTTAATGTGCATGAATCACCATTGTGTTAGTGATGTAGTTATGTGCATGTTGTGGACTTTACACTAGTTGACCCTAAGGGGATAAACTATCAAGAGTGTATGTGTGGAGAGAGGAGGCATGGAATAGGTTTCCATAATCTTGAGTTGAGTATGAGTGAGGAAGTGGAGTCTTATATAGACTGAAAACCCACTTCTATCTGTTTAATATACTTCGAGCTTGCTTAGTATATTATGGGTGCTGTTGACACTAAAATTTTCCTCCGTAATTTCTATTTCATTAATGTATGTATTAGGAATAGGATGTTGTTAAGTGTAATTAGTAAGTAGCATCTGATAGAAGATAACGGCGCCATCAGTACGGTGCCGCCAATAATGTAGAGTACGGTAACAGTCAAAGTACAATAAGAATGTTGTAAAAAAGTAAATATTTGTCGTAAGTGGTCCAGTAATGTTAAAATGTCAAAGTTGGGATAAGTAGAGAAGTAGGGTCTACATGATTAGGAATTAGAAATATTATATTAGTAATAAGGACAAGGAGTGAGGTCATAAATATTTTGTGTATTTTATTTGTAAAAAGTTTAAAAATGTGGAACCCATGTAAAATGATAAGGTTTATTTTATCTTAAAATATAAGCTTACATGTACAGATAAGAGTTAAGGTATGAAATATGATTCGTCAGAGTGGATTTCTTATCCTATCTTAGAGATAAGATGGATAAGCCTGAAAGTTCTATAAATAAAAAGGCCACCCCCCTTATTTAGCATAAAAGGAAGTAGTGAGAAATATTGTTTGAAGTGTGTAAAGGAAGCCATCAGTTTAAAGGTGTGTTGAAGAAGCCATTAAGAGGTGTAATTGTAAAGTTTCTCCCATAGTATTGGTGGAAGGCAAGTGAAGTCAATAACACTTGAAGTACCTCATGGGTGAGATTGTAACAATTTCATATTAATATTATAATTTACTTTGATATTTCAGATTTGTCATCATTCCGTCTTATCATAGTCGATGGTATTCTTGTGTTATGTTTGTTGTTTTGTTTCCAGATTACATCCACCAAACTAAAGGCTATGCATTAGTAAATAATCATAGCATGAGGAGTTCCCGATGAAGAATTATCATAGTGCCAGATTAGTGATGACATTTTGGTTCCATTGCAGGACCATTCCTTGTTGGTGGATTTTCTGGAGAGATATTCCCACTTAGTCAAAAATCAATTGGAGGGTAACCTTATTTTTACTGTACATAGTAGTTACCATGGTAAAGTCATTTTTACCGTGAATAGTAGTTACCATGTTAAAGTTATTTTTGCTGTGAATAGTATTTATCACAGTAAAGTCACTTTTTACCGTGAATAGTATTTACCGCAGTAACTTCACTTTTTACTGTGAATAGTGTTTACCACAATAAAGTCAGTTTTTTACCGCAGTAAGTCAAGTTTTACCATAGTTTACTGTGGTCATTTCTATTTTCTATTATAGTGATTTTAATTATTGGTGCACATAAGTCTTGTTGATTGTACTTTTGGGTTGGTATTTCACTGTGGTTACTTTTGAAAATGGGAAAGATTCCTGTTTTTCAGCCCAATCTAATGAAGATGCTTTCTCTTTCATTCAAGAGTTTAAACGATCTTGTATTTGTAATGGCCTTATAAGAAGGGAACAATGGACTGAATTTTTTCCTACCTTTTTGGATGGTTCAGCGCTTAGGTGGTTTGAAACACTAGGTGATAATGTGAAAAACTCATGGGATTTATTAACTGAAAGTTTTCTTGAAGAATTTGGTGAACAACAGATATATGTAAATCTCATGATCGATATCACAAATCTAACCCAAGGAGAGAAGGAGAAGATAAGAGATTATCATGCTCATGTTCTAGAGCTAAGGAGGAAGCTCGACACCCAGATCCGGAAGGAAGGGTTAGCGGATGGGTTGATGAATGGCGTGGATAATCTCCTTTGTAAGCACTTCATTCTTGGGATGAAGCCAGTGATTAGACAACGAGTGAAGTATGACCGCCCAGCTACCATTGAACAAGAAAATGAGATTGCAAGAAGGCAAGAAGAAAGCATGGAAGAGGAGCCCAAAGAAATTGTTGCTAAAGTAGAACCTACACCAACACCTTTGCTCCAGAATCCACAACCACTCTCGGCGAGCAAAAATATTTCTCCTAGTACATCTATTGAGTATGAAGATCTACTCAAAAAGATGGGTCAGTTAACTATTAATCTTCTTTAAGGAAAAGAATTTAGTTCTCAGGGAGGAGATAGAGGTCCAAAAAGAAAATATTTCTGAAGTTGTATGTTATGGTTGTTATAAAAAGGGTCATTATAAGTATAATTGTCCAGATAGAGCTTCTACATCTGGTAACGGAGATAATGATAAAGGAAAAACACCTGTGAATTCTTTTGATGTAGTAGATAAGAGCAGAAATAATGAAGTAGATGTGTTTGTAACAAAAAGAAAGAAAGAAAAATATAATCAAAATAGAAATGATCCTAAGAAAATGAAAGGAAGAAACTAGTAAGAAAACATAGGAGAAGAAAGTTGAGTGTGCAGAATTTTCTGATTTCATAGGGGCAAGGACCATACTCCATCTTAGAAGATCTGTCTAAAAGGCCTGCAAATATTACATATGGTCAACTCTTGACTATGTCTTCTGAGAAGAGGCGGGAGCTGCGAAGTGGACTCAATGCTTGTCAAAGGAAGGAGGTTGAGGCCCCTATTTTGGAGGCAGAGGCGGATCCCTATGCTCCACAAGCTGAGGTATTATGTAATGGTATTTCAATTCATGATGTCTTAGTTGATGGAGGTGCTGCAGTTAATATAATGACCGAGTCTGTAATGAATATGTTGGGTTTAAAAATTGATCACTCTTCAACACTTATGTTAACGTCATTAAATAAGGGAAAAAACTAAACCAGAAGGTGTAGTTTCAAATGTGGCAATATCTGTTATGGGTGTTGTATGTGTGGTAGACTTTCAGGTGATGGAAAATGGTACTGTTGCATACCCAATGTTGCTGGGAAGACCATGGTTAAGGAGAGTTCATGTAAGAAACTACTGGAATGAAGGCTTCATGACACTTGGACGTGGTAGAGAGAGGGTGAAGATAAACGTGATACCATCGACATCATAAGATAGAACCTGTAGATTCAAGTGATGAAACTGATGATTGGACATCCTCTTATTACTCTAGTACCAGTGAAGTGGACACTGAAGATGAAGAAAGTGAGGTTGATGTTTCAGTCATGGATATCCTTCCAGTCACACCGACTCATGACCCCATAAAATTATCTGAAGAAGAAGTTAATGATCGTCTCCAACAAATAAAGATTGGTGATGCTGTGATGGAGAGTGAGAAGGAATCCTACCTCCATCTCTTTCGAAGGTACATACACATATTCACTTTTGATTACAAGGAACTCCGTCAAGTAAGCTGGGTAGAAAATTCTATTGAGCTGGTAGATGGTGCTAAGCCTATAAAACAAATACCATATAGAATGAATCCTAATTTTTCCAAGACTGTAAAAGAAGAAATAGATAAGTTGCTTGATACATGATTCATATTTGCTGTAGAGAATTTAGAATGGGTTTCTCCCATTGTGATCTCAATAAAAAAGAATGGGAAGCTACGCATTTGTGTTGATTATAGAAAGCTCAATAAGGCAACAAAGAAGGATCATTACCCTCTTCCATTCTTAGATCAGATCTTGGACGAAGTAGTTGGCTAGGAGTGTTATAGTTTTGCTGATGGATATAAAGGATACAACCAAGTCCATATAGCAAAGAAAGATCAGCTGAAGACTACGTTCACCACTCTTTGGGGAACGTTTGCTTACAAAGTTATGCCTTTTGGGTTGTGTAATGCTCCAACAACATTCCAGCGTTTGATGAATAGGGTGTTCGAACCCTACATGGGACCTTCATCAGAGTATTTCTGGATGATTTTTACATCTATGGGAGCAAGTTGGACCATCTGCACCAGATGGAGATAACATTTCAAAGGTAGATGAAGCACAAGCCTCACTAAACCCTACAAAGTGTGTTTTTGGATGTTCTAAAGGTGTTTTGTTAGGGCATGTTGTATCCAGAGATGGTATTGGCACTAATCCTGATAAAGTTTCAAAAATCAAAGATTTACCATTTCCTATGAATAGAAGTAAGTTGAGATCATTTTTAGGCCATGTGAGTTACTATAGAAGGTTCATCAAGAATTTCTCAAAGATTACACAGCCACTAACCCAGTTCTTGAATAATGATGTTACTTATGAACCAGGAAATAAGGCGCATGAAGCTTTTAGACAACTGAAGAAAGCCCTGGTGTCTTCACCTGTTTTGAAGAATGCAGATTGCAGCAAGCCATTCATTGTGTACACTGATGCCTCAGATGTAGCACTACGAAGTACTTTGAGCCAAAAGGATGAAAATGGGAATGAACATCCAATTTATTTTGGGAGCAGACAAATGAGCAGTGCTGAGGTAAATTATACTGTAACTGAAAAAAAGGCTCTGACTATCATTTTTGCTGTAAAGAAGTTTAGAAATTACTTGCCAGGGCAAAAATTTCTAGTTGTAACAGATCATCAGGCTCTAAAACATATTATAAATAAGCCTATCCCATCAGGGAGGATAGCAAGATGGATAATTTTGCTACAAGAATTTGAATTTGACATTATAGATAGGCCAGGAAAGAAGCATGTCAATAAGGATGCACTCTCTCGAGCCTATGATGGTTTAGGATCATCTTGTGATGATGATGATTTTTCCGATGCAGCATTGTTATCCCTTGACACAATTCCTAGTGAATACATAGATATTTGAAATTATCTAAATGAATTCAAGTTTCCTGATGGTGCCAATGCAAAGACTAAGAGAAAGATTACTCAAGCCAGTCGCCCATATTCTATTTTGCATGGAGTATTATTTCGAATAGGACCTGATGGACAGTACAAGAGGGCAGTTGGACGTGATCAAGGGAAGGAACTGATAGAAGAATTCCACAATGGTACATGTGGAGGGCACTTCTCTGGACAACTTACAGCAAGAAGGATCTTGGATGCAAGTTATCACTGGCCCACTCTTTTTAAAGATTGTTATAATTATTGTAAGACATGTGATATTTGTCAAACACATGGTAACCGTAAGACTTCAGTAGCTCCATTATGTCCTATTATTTCACTTGGTCCCTTTGAAAAGTGGGGAATAGACATTGTAGGTCCACTTCCAACTACCTCACACTAAAATAAGTATATTGTAGTTGCCATAGATTATTTAACCAAGTGGGTTGAAGCTAGGCCATTGAAAACAACTTCTGTGGATGAGGTGGCAAGGTTCATATATGAACGCATTGTCACCAGATTTGGTTGTCCATTAGAAATTGTAACAGATTAAGGAAGCCACTTCATTAATGAGGTAGTAGAAGCCCTAGTCAATAAATTTTCTATTAAGCACATGAAGGCAACAACATACAAGCCAAACACAAATGGACATGTGGAACGAACAAATATTGTGTTGTGTTAAATTCTAGCAAAAGATGCAGCCTTGTAGGTACATAAGTGGGATAAAAGGATTTATGTAGCATTGTGGGCATATAGGGCAACATCAAAGTCAGCAACATGATACTCCCCATTTCAGTTGGCCTATGGCATTGATCTAATTCTTCCTATTGAGTTTGATATTCCCACTGTGAGAGTTATGAAAAATGAAAGGATGGATGAAAGTGATTCAGTAAAAGAAAGGTTGGTACATCTTCATTTGCTAGAGGAAATGAGGGAAATAGTAAAGGATACAAACCATAAGAAGAAAATGAAGCAGAAGGAATACTTTGATCAAAAGATCCGTTGGTCTCCATTTTATGTGAATGACTTGGTTCTAGTATATGATTCTAGATACAAAAAAAGAAGACAAAAAATTTCTTCCAAAATGGATGGGGCCCTACAAAATAGCAGTTGTGTATGAAAATGGTACGTACCGACTGGATGAATTGGATGGCACTCCTATTATGAAATGGGTCAACCACGACAAGTTGAAGATTTTCCAAGCACTAGAATAGTCTACTCCGAGGACGGAGTAGAAGCTAGGAAGGGGGAAGATGTCGACACTAAAATTTTGTTCCGTAATTTCTATTTCATTAATGTATGTATTAGGAATAGGATGTTGTTAAGTGTAATTAGTAGTAGCGTCTAATAGAAGATAACGGCACCGTCAGTACGGTGCCCGCCAATAATGTAGAGTACGGTAACAGTCAAAGTACAATATGAATGTTGTAAAAAGTAAATATTTGTCGTAAGTGGTCTGGTAATGTTAAAATGTCAAAGTTGGGATAAGCAGAGAAGTAGGGTCTACATGATTAGGAATTAGAAATATTATATTGGTAATAAGGATAAGGAGTGAGGTCATAAATATTTTGTGTATTTTATTTATAAAAAGTCTAAAAATGTGGAACCCATGTGAAATGATAAGGTTTATCTTATCTTAAAAGATAAGCTTACATGTACAGATAAGAGTTAAGGTATGTAATATGATTCGTCAGATTAGATTTCTTATCCTATTTTAGAGATAAGATGGATAAGCCTGGAAGTTCTATAAATAAAGAGGCCACCCCCCTCATTTAGCATAAAAGTAAGTAGTGAGCAATATCGTATGAAGTGTGTAAAGGAAGCCATCAGTTTAAAGGTGTGTTGAAGAAGCCATTAAGAGGTGTAATTGTAAAGTTTCTCCCATAGTATTGGTGGAAGGCAAGTGAAGTCAATAACAGTTGAAGTACCTTATGGGTGAGATTGTAACAATTTCATGTTAATATTATAATTTACTTTGATATTTCAGATTTGTCATCATTTCGTCTTATCATAGTCGATTGTATTTTTGTGTTATGTTTGTTGTTTTGTTTCCAGATTACACTCACCAAACTAAAGGCTGTGCATTAGTAAATAATCATAGCACGAGGAGTTCCCGGTGAAGAATTATCATAGATGCCGGATTGGTGATGACAATGCGCACCACCTTAGGCTCAACTTATGCAACTAGAGTTCCCTTCTCTTTCCTATTGGATTATTCCTTGAATACACCTATGTGATTTTGGCTATGTTGATCCTTGTGGGAGTATGGAGGAATGATTCAGGTAGAGATGATTACAGATACATTATTTGATTTACTCATTTCTGGTTACATGTATATTTTATGAGCTGAGGATCGATGTCCGAGTGCTAGCAACTCGATGATTACCCCTTTGGTGGCAGTATAAGGCCACATAGTGATTGTAATGTGCTATTTCTCTATACGTATTTTTATTCGTAAATGATCATTATCTCTTTTAGCTAGAACCAATCATTTTCTTGATTGACATGTTCTTATATTTTGGGCATTTATTTAATTGTTGCATTAACATTTGGATTTTGCACTAACCATGGCTAAGTAGCCATTTGTTTTTATTAATTTTAAAAACTTGCTTTTCATATTTAAAAGTTTTGTAGCCTAGCCCAAGGCTTTTAATTTTTCCACTTGGCATTTGAATGGATTGTTATGTTGGTTCTAATGTCGTAATGTGTTGGAATAGGGTCATGTGATTAACCATGGAGTGGTTGAACCTATGGACCCATTTCGTTGTATGGGGGTATGCCCCAAGGAGTTACAGATAACTAGTAGGTTGTTGAACCACGAGTTATTATGTCACTTGGGTTGGGGGTGACGGGGCTCTATGTGCCCAGGGCCATAAGGTGACCCGACCTCATTAAAAAGAGAAAGGAGACAAGCCTCTATGGTTGAGTGATTTGATATTCTTTATGGCACTCTATGGTGGAGTGACCTGATATTCTTGATGGGGCTCTATGATTGAGTGACCCGACTTGGTTTTGGCACTATGATTATTTTTCCTTGGAGGTATATGGAGTTATTTGGTGATGGTTTAGGAGGTATATGGAGTTGTTTTATGATACTTCAAGAGATATATGGAGTTATTTCTTGATATTTTGTGATGTGTGAAGTTGGGATAGTGATTTATGTGTACCCTTGTGAGTCTTTTTGACACCTTGTTATGTTTGAGGCTTGACTCTTCCCTTGGTTGGTATGGACTATCGGATATTATCTTAGTACTATGTTGGTACAGTCATAGATTTTTGGGTCTTGTGATACTCGTTGTATATGTATCAACACGATGATTCTGTTTGTCAGTCACATGTGTGTATTGGATCTATGTCTATGACATAATTGTTGGAAATACTTTGTTATGTGGACTACTAGTTCATCTTTCCATGGTGGAATTAGAGGCCTTGTGATGTGATACATTCATGAAAGTATGTAGCAAGATGTTTCATGGGTCATTTGTGTTGTGTTGCGTTTTGTGTGACACCTTGAGGCCAATTGATGTTGGGTAACCATGAACATAAGACAATTGAAAACAAAAAAATAAATATCAATGAGTACTAAGATTTGAGATTAAAAGTACTATAAATGAAAATATTAACTAAGAAATAAAGTAAACTAGAACTACCAATCTTCACAGAACATTAAGAGTTAATGAAATTGTTAAAATTTTCCTGACTTCCCTTTGGATGTGTTCTAATGAAAGAGATCTTATCTTTAGACGAAACTTGTCGTTATTAGCTTCCTTCTCTTCTTATCATTTTTTTTCTACCCTTGGTGTTATATCACATCGAGGAAAATGCTCTTATAAGGGGAGGGAAATGTAGTGCCCATATCTGGCATCCACCTTCGCAAGGGGGCTACGTGTGGAAGAACTTAGAGAGCGACACCTTTTAGACAGTCTCACAGACCTATCACATCGTACATACATTAAATACAAACAATTTTTTTCTTGGATCCGAATCAAAACGAGAAGCACATTTGGTGGTAAGTAGACATGAGGGGGGAGCAGATATCAAGTATGACAGAAGTGAATTGCTTGAAAAGTACACATAATGGAGCAGGTGGGGCACGTTGATAGCTCAACACTCCATTTTCAATTGTCATGTACCTTCATATACTTGTAGAATGTGGAAACATGCATAAGACAAGTAAACTATTCATCATAATTTCCATAAATAATCAAGTGCTCATGAAATGCAATCACTACAGGATATACATAGAATGGGTTTGTTGAAAAGGTTTAGAAACCTGCAAGTAACCTTCATGCCTGAGTAAAATGCGAGCTTTAGTACAGGAGGACATCCATCAAACCATAATGGAAAATCTGAATTTCCCTTGCCCCGCCTTTCTCAACCTGTGCCAACATTCTCCCAGCTTGTATTAAAAATGGGGAAAAGCTCTGGAAATTTGCGTGGCATTTTTTCTACTGAGACTTGGGTGTCTGTTACATGTCCCTTGACCAATGAAAGAACGAGACAGCTTCTGCATGCTGAGTAGTCCTACAGTGTGAAGCGATGAATAGTATCAGAAGGTACCTTTCGTGTGCATAGGTATCCCTGCATTGACTCTTATTTAGCCTGGACAGTTGTTGGCTCCTTGCAATACATGGGCTGGTATGTCCTAATGGGTAGCATTGATGGATATTAAAAAGAAAGTGTGAGTTTGTTGAGTTATCCTTTCCTAGTTCGGAGGGAGAACAACCAGTCGAGGTTACACTCTCAAATGTGACAAGGAAAACTATTTTGATTGAAAAATCCACTTCTCGTAGATACATGGAGCATTTGCATTTGGCTGAGTCATCCTGGACACAATTACTTGTGTGTTCCGATGCAATTTGAGTATATCTCTATTCTTACACAATGTGTGGAGGCACAGGGCTACACATGTCTCACAGTACGTGCCAGATTTGCACAAACTATCGGTACCGAATGCACTTTCTCAGAGAAGAACTAGTCAAGGCTGTGTGGAAATGGAAACCTAAAATGATGTTCCTGCCAATGTCAAGTGTTTTCTGCAGAATAGAATGGTGTGTGTATCCTTTTGCATCGATCTCACCCTACAAAACTGAAGTTGTGTGCCCAGTCCAATGCAGAAGATCGGGTGAAAGGCTTGGATTCATTCAGAGGAAATATGCGTGCTGGGTAACCTACTATGGTGGGTGAAAGCCAAATTTCAGGTAACCTTAAATAGCTTAGCATCCTGGACTCCTTGTGCCGAAATGTGAATGTTTGGATTCAAGATTGTCATGTGGAAGGATCTTTGTTGCTATGTACAGTGCATTCTAACTAGCTTGGGGCACCTCAGGACACTGCATCATCAATGGATTCAGGATTTGTATGACAGTGGGTATGTTAAAAATCTCAGAAACTTTCAAGCAACTACATTCACAAGTGATAGAGACTCTTGTACCTTTGGCAATGTCCTACTTAGCCCGTAGGCACAAGTTAATCGAGTCTTGTGCAGGTCCTAGAAAATTGTCAGAACATAACTGGGCAACATGATTCTGTTGGAAAAATTCATTGTGGATCGGGAAGTTTGTGTTAACCTTGTGGATGGTTAGATCGACGCTCGTGAATTAGTTGACGAAGTGCCCAAGTGAGATGCTGAACTCCTCAAGCCTGTGGGTTTGACCAACTTCGTTCCTTCCAGGCATGGTTCATATTCCCTTACCTCTCATAATTCTCGTGTTTTAGTTCTCTTTTGCAACTTAATAGAATTTTAAACTATTATGATTTTAATATACCATTAAATATTTATTTCAACTCATTGCAAAAATAATGAAATGTCGTGTCGTAACTCACGATGTCAAAATAACCCGTTTGCATTAAAACATGAACTCCCACCCTCATTCTGAGGTGATGTAGAAAACTTCCTACCCAACTGGATCGCTACAACATTGTTTTATCGACCAGACGAAATTGAATTTCTAGTAATAACGTTGACCATCTCCCTGGTTTAAAATAGTTAATTTTTGCATTTTTGAGAGACTAAGTAAGTACCCTTCGTAACTTTGAAAATAAGATGTTAAGCTTCATTTCGTGTACCTTGGTATGCGAGGAGTCACCTTGACATTTGGATTGACCCCAAATGAACATATGAGATATTTTGATGATCTTATAGGAACCCTGTTACACTGTTTTATAGTAGTGGACAGCGGTTAAATCTAGAAAGTTGGCTTTCGTTTTGAACTGCCATTTGAAACCTGGATAAAGTCAAAAACCGTGGTTTATAGCAGTAGAAAGCTGCTAAATCTAGTAAGTTGGCTTTCGTTTTGAACCGCCATTTGAAACCTGGATAGAGAAATTATTTCCTGTCTTCACAAACCTCTAGTGTTTCTACTAGAAAATTGACATGGAACATTTCAGTTTAGGGAAAAACACTTTTCTAGATAGTTTGGCAAAGCCATTTTGTAGGCCTCCGGTCACAGATTTCGACAAGGTCAAACTCCATACCAATTTTGACTTGTCGCAATTTGAAAATGGTTTTCTTTTTTAGTTCTCAGTCCTGTTGACTCTAATGAATTCTCCTTTATATAGGGGAACTTGTATGAAGTGTCTCATTGCGTGCTCATCCATCGAACGTCAGTTTTGGAAGTGGTTTTCCGAGCCCTCGAGCTAACTTTTGTTCTTTTTGCAACTAGGTCAAGCTACGATCAGTGGCCCTGGAAAACTAGCCGTCAAATGAAAACCGTTCGCTATTTCTAAATATCCATTAGTTGCTATGAATTCCTGGTATATCTGGTGGACATATATAAAGTTAATCGTTGTGTGTTTTCTCATCAGAAGACAACTTTCTGGAAGCGGTTTCTTAGCCTCCGAGCCCGTTTTGAACGTTCTTGTAGCTAGTAAGAAAATGTAAAAATAGAAAGCTGTGGGACCCTCGTCGGGTTGCCAAACCACCATGGATACTTTTGACACATGTAAATAAATGTTTAAAACTCTATAGTGTAGCTTGTTGTGTGAAATATAACTTTTGACAAAATGGTGTTTTCTCTCTCGTTCCCTTCTCTTTCTCTATCCTGAGCTACAAAATGAAGTAAAATGAAATGTAATGTATATATGTCTCTAAACCTTTTATTTCGATTGCAAATTGTAATTATTATCATATGTAAATTGGGAAATTGAAAAAAAGATAATTATGTTAGATTAGAGTGGATGCCATGCCAACGATTTATCATTGATATCTTGCTCACGTGGTTTTTACAGGATGAAAAAATGATGACGTAGAGGCGATTGTGTAATGCATTAATTATCATTTTAATTTCTATAGTTCATTGTTAGAATAAATAAATGTATAATGTTGTCTCATGTTACAGACTGTTATATTTGATAATTTGTTGATATGTATGAGATGTTGGTTTCAAAGGACATCTAGGAAATGTGAATTTAATCTTATGTTCAATTCTTGATTCATAGTACACATCAGTAAAAAAAAGGTCTGATATTTATATATAGGTAAATGAATTTGCAGTAATATCTTGTAGTGCGTATTTAGTGTTCAATAAATGATTAACGAGTCATCTTGTGCATTCATACTTTGTAAATGTAATAAAGATATTTATATCGAAACACTCTACCCTTGTTCAATATCGAAGCACAACTTGTTTTCATGTGTGAAAATCCTTACTGTAGAAGACATTGAAAACCGTATGAGTGAACTTAAACCTTGCACTTGATGGAAATCTCCTAGTTTGAGTAAACAAGAACCCGAGAATGAGTTTATCGTCTTAGTCAGTGTGGTTAGTGACATTATCATAAACCTGGAAGTTAGGGGCGACACAATCAAACTTCATTTAGTGTAAGTAGAGCTAACTCCTCCTTCATATCTTAGTGGATTACCTGGTTTTCTGAAGATAGATTTAAAAGTAAATTTCTTCATCGAATGAAATCCTTGTTAGATTCAAACGACATAAATAGAGATTGAAATATAGTTGTTCTATGTCTTGCATTCTTTTTAGTGAACTCTTTAGTCCCTCGTAGCTAAATGTCTTATCTTTGGCTTGTGACAATATAGTTCCTTAATCTCTCATGAAGGGTTTATAGGGTAAATATGTTTTAACCTTAATCTAATCTATAATAGGGATTAAAGTCCTGAGTGAAAATTGGAATTTAAACTAAACCTTAGTTTTTTGGAGGTTAACATGTGGGTAGAAAATTATAAGTAACTCTTTGCAAATCAAAATTGATTTGAAAGATGATGACCTAAGAGAACCCAAGAAAACCAAATCTTGTCCCGTAAAACCTTGTTATGTCCTTTTATGACGTTAAGGAATCGCGAAATCATGAAATGCAAAAACATGAGACCTTACCTTGAACACAAATCACTTGTGGTTCGTGTGTAGTTTATAATGCTTCTTACCATGTACTTCTTTAAGATGTTAGACAAGTACTTTTGTAACTTTTTTGTTTTTAAAGCGATGGTAATAATGAGACCTTAATGCGATGAAAACGTAAAGCATAGAAGAGTTAAAAAAATGAAATTTGATGTTAGGAATAATGTCACTCTTAGAGTCCTTATAACTTAATTCAACATTTTCATGAGTTACAAAGAATATGAGTTTCCTTGGTGTGATCAAACTTTGAGACAACAAAAGATATATATATATATATATATATATATATATATCAAAATGGAATTCTACAAGTCATTGAATTAGAATAACTATTGTAGGGAAATAAATATACCATGATCGAAGAATGTTTTTGGAAAAAATAAAAAAACTATCTTGTATATACATCTTCCTTAAATCCTAATATTGTTTTCTAGACATCAAGTCAGATTCACTTGAGTGGCAAGGGTAAAAGGTAGACATTGAATATATGTTCGAGAAAAATATTCTTCACATAAGAACAAGATAATTAAGTATTTTGTACGCATTTGAACTATGCTAAATAAGTATGCAAGTTATGGAAACTTTTGTAAAGAATAAGAAACCAACTTAAAAAGGGTCGAACGGTAATTTTAACCGCGGGATAAACTTAAGAATATGTAGGGGACAAATGAGGAATTTATCCTTGCACAATAATGTTCTTGGAATGTTAATCGTAACTAAAATACAATAAAAGAAATAATGTGTTGTGGGTTCGCCATTCCTGAAATCATTTTTCTTGTGGTTAGGTCATTACTAGTAACCATTCATTGGGAAAGGTGTGGCATCAACATGCCTATGTTTCTTTCTTGTGTCTATGTGAGTTGATGACTTATGTGATTTCCGTATGCGAGTCAAGTTTCTGTACTTGGAGCCCTTGTTATGTTGCGTGTCGTGAGCAATGTAAGTAAAAAAAAAATATCATGGTATTTTATTGTTGTAATTGGGTGTGTCAAATGTGGGCACTATAATGTCGCTCATCTTTTCGGAGCTACTGGTTGTAAATGCACCCAAGTGGCCTTGTCACCGAACGACGGGAGGCCTACAAAACCTATTGAAGGAAAGCTAGCCCGAGGGATGTTTTAATCTAAAATGAGGGTTTGTAGTAATAGTCTCTTAGAAATATTAGAGTTATGTGGACGCCAAAATCGGTTTCTACATCCAGGGCCAAAATGACGGGTCAAAACCAGACTACATATTTAACTTTCAGCAGCTATATAACACTTTGAACTAGCCTGATGGGATCCTAAACACATTACAAAACAAGGTCAAAAGGAAATCCCAGGAAGAACATATGGTTTAGTTGGACACTCCACATGACAAGGTACACAACTAAAGTTTACTTTTCCCATTTCGGCATTTGTAAGGGTATTTTATGCCTCCTTGAAAAACATGACTTATTAACATTGCACAAGTTGTCTAGAAGCAATTTTCACTAAGTTTCCCATTTAGCACGCCAACCGCATGGTTTCCAAAACCAAAACCAGAATAAGAGTTTTCCAAATATCTCACGAGGTAGATTGGGAATAGATTTTACATTCCAAATTACTTTTCTAGTTACATTCAAAATAGAGGTAAATTTGCTATAATCCACTACGTCTCATTTAGCTCATTGATAATTTATTCTACTTTAGTTTGATTATATACTACATTAAAATAAGAAAGCTAGAATCATTAAAATCATACAAGAAGGACAAGATGACCATGCTTGTAAAAAGTGAATTAGTGAAGCACACGTGACGAGTGTAAGGAGTGGCCAACCAATGGCCAATTCAAATCAAAACTCCGAAGGTGGACCCAAAGACCCACCCTTCTCCCAGGTACTTTGTCAAACCGTTCAAGTTCTTGCTGAAAGTGTTCAAATTTGAGATAATTGCAAACGATAGTACTATGCCAATGACATTCACTGCCATAGCCAACCCCACCACACCATGCAATTGTGGCATGTTGTAATTGCACTCCGACTTTACATCTCCCAATTGCATTTTCTTAAATGCCTCCACGACCTTCTCAAAGAACCCATTTTGTGTGTATCCCACAACCATGACACTCCATGAGATGACATCTGGCTGATGCATTTCTTTGAAAAGCCTTAAAGGGTCATTTAAAACACTGTTTTGTCCATATCTTGAAATCATTGTTGTCTAAAGGTTGCACTTCTCCCAGACATTTTTCAAACAATTCACATGCAAAACGCAGGGCCATGTTATCTTCTCTGCATCGTTCCATTTTTTTATAAAATAATAGCCTATATTCCCTACGTAGGCTTCCAAAATTTTCTCACCTATCTAGCACACTATCTAGCAGCACACATGCACCGCCATATCAAACAAAAACCCCTCCGTCAACACATGTGCAAGTCTGAAACCTGTTTCCACGAGCTATAGACCTTTTCAATGCTCCACTAGCCAGTGGAAGAGTGCTCCACCTCCTAGGATGGATTAGGAGACTCAGAATGAGTTGAGGAGAAAGAAACTTTGTTTTCATTTAAAGGACCATCGGGATCCTGGACACAACTGCCTTGGAAAGGCAAGGTGCACCTTATTGAGGTGATATAAAATGTAGAGGATTCTTCAACAAATGTAGATACAGAGGACAATGATGATGATCAAGGTGCACATGAAGAGCATCCCTAGATAGAGCTTGGTGAGAAGGAGACACTAGGCTCGGGTACTATTGCCTCACTTTCTGGAGTCCCTAAGTACCATGCATTTTGATTGAAATGAGTACTTAAGGGTCATCGAGTTGTTTGCTTGATTGATAGTTGTGCTACACATAATTACCTTGATGAGGGATTTGTGATGAAGCGTGGATTATGTGTTGAGAAGTTTGAGGGATTCAGCGTATGAGTGGCAGATGGCTTTGTTCTGAGCTGGACTAGGCGGATTCCGTAGCTTAGTATCCAGCTAGGGGACTACACGCTGACATATGACTTCTACATAGTTGGCCTTGGAGAGATTGATGCAATTTGGGTATTCAGGGACTTCAGTCCCTTGGGAGATATGTGTAGGATTTCAAACAGATGGAGTTTGAGTTTATGGCATATGGGAAGAAAATTGTGCTACGGGCTCTTTCAAATGGTGGGCCTAGATTTGTTTCAGCACATAGGATGGAGTCTATCATCATACATGGAAAGGTTACATGGGCAACCCAATGTTTTATTTCATCCAAATCTTCTTCAGATAATGGGAAACATTTGCATATAGATATTCATACCATTGTGGATAGGCATGGGCATGTTTTTGGTGACATTCCTCCAAGAAGACTGCTAGACAAGGGTTTTGAGCATGTTATAAAGTTGGAGGAGGGTAACAAGCCAGTGATCACTACACCTTATCGTCATCCTACGAAATTTAAGGATGAGATAGAGAGGACCATCAAAGAGCTTCTTGATATGGGACATATCCATCCTAGTTCTAGCCCATTTGCTTCTTCGGTGGTGTTGGTGAAGAAGAAGGATGAGATGATGAGGATTTGTATTGACTACCGTACCCTCAACAAGAAGACAATTAAGAACAGGTATCCCATCCCTCGTATTGATGAGATTTTGGATGAGTTACATGGGGCCATTTAATTTTTGAAGATTGATCTTCAATCGGGATACCATTAGATTTGTGTTCGGGAGGAGGACATCCACAAGACAACATTCAAATGTTACTACAGGCACTATGAGTTCTTAGTGATGCCATTTGGTCTCACTAATGCACCTACCACTTTTCAGTCATGCATGAACCATCTCTTCAACAGGAAGTTGAGGAAGTTCATGCTAGTTTTCTTTGATGATATCTTGATCTACAACAGGACATGGGAGGACCACTTGAGACATTTAGATGAGGTACTTGGCATTATGGAGACCTAGTCTCTATTTGCTAAGATGTCCAAATGCGAGTTTGGAATTACTGAGATAATGTATCTTGGGCATGTCATTGGGGCCGATAGGGTCACGGTCCACCAGGAGAAGATAGAAGCTATGTAGGATTGACCTCCACCTAGGAATATATTAGAGTTGCGGGGATTCCTAGGACTATGTGGATATTACACGAGATTTGTGAGAGGTTATTTAGATATTGAGCACCATTGAAAGATCTCACACGGAAGGGAGCATTCAGATGGACAGGTGAGGAACATGTGATATTTGAGAGGCTCAAGGAGGTGATGAGCACTTGTCCAGTTCTAGCTCTTCTGGATTTCTCTAGGCCATTCATTTTGGAGTGTGATGCTTCGGGCACATGTATTGGTGTAGATTTGATGTAGGATCGCCATCCCATTGCCTACGAGAGTAGGAAGTTGAGGGAGAATGAGAGGCTATATTCCATCTATGATAAGGAGATGCTCACCATCATGCATGCATTGGTGAAGTTCAGAAAATATTTTGTAGGTGGGAAGTTCGTGGTGAGGACCCACCACAACAACTTGAGATATTTCTTGGAATAAAAGGAGCTCAACGAGAGACAACAGAAGTGGGTCAACAAGATCCAGGTTTATGATTTTGACATCAATTATGTCAAGGGGAAGAAGAATGTAGTGGTTGATGCACTTTTGAGGAAGCCACATATTGCTATCCAATATTCCGTGAGTGATATTTCTATAGATTGGAAATCTCAATTGTTGGTTGAGTATTCCAAGAACACATTGGCATGCTAGATCATGGATGGAAAGATTCATGATGAGGGTTACCAGGTAATATCTGATTTGATTTATATAAACATAGAATTTATTTGGTACCTGAATCTAAGCTCAAGGGCAAGATTCTACATGCACTCCATGATGCACCCTTAGTAGGACATCTAGGTTATTTTAAGACATATAGGCAGGTCAGAGAGAGATTCTTTTGGAAGAGTCTCAAGGAGGATATTCTACAGTATATTCGTGAGTGTGTGACTTGTCAGCAGAACATGTCCGAGCATACTTTCCCTGCAGGTTTATTACAACCCTTACCCATTACAGAGTAGAGATGGGAGAGCATATCGATGGATTTCATTACAGGGACTACCAGTTGTGCAGGGACATGATCACATTTATGCGGTAGTTGATAGGTTGACCAAATATGGGAATTTCTTTGTTATTTCCACCAGCTTTAAGGAACCATAGGTGGTTGATTTATTTTTTCGGGAGATATTCAGGTTGCATGGGATTTCAAAGAATATTGTCAATGATCAGGATAGCAGGTTTATGATCACATTTTGGTAGGAGCTCTTTAGTATTGGTTGGTACCGAGTTGACTCTGAGCACAAGCTATCACCCGCAGACAGAGATTGTGAATAAATGGATCGAAGGGGCACCTACACAATTATGTTTCAGGACAACAAAGAGCATGGGTGAAGCAACTTTATTTGTGCAAGTATTATTACAATAATACATACCATATGTTCATTGGCATGACCCCCTTTCGAGTTTTGTATGGATATGATGCAAGATCTTTTGTCGATTTGGCGTTTGGAGATAGTAGAGCCCCTAAGGCTTGGGCATGCTTACATGACAACCAGGATATCCTTAAGACACTTAAGGATAACATGCAACATGCCCAAAATCAATAGACGATGGATGCAGACAGGCACAAGATTGAGCGGTGATTTGAGGTAGGGGATAAGGTATTTCTGTGACTTCAACCCTACAGACAGAGCACTTTTAAGAAGAGTGGAGCAGAGAAGCTTAAGCCTCGATTTTATGGTCCATATAGGGTGGTGAGGAGAGTTGGACATGTAGCATATGAGTTGGAGTTACCTTCTGAAAGTAAGATACACAATGTTTTTCATGTGTCTCGCTTAAGGAAGGCATTGGGGGCAACATGTGACTTCTTCAGTAGAGTTACCACAATTGGATGATGAGGGGAGATTGGATTTGGTCCCTGAGCAACTTTTGGATTGGAGAGAGAGGAGGTTGTGGAACAAGGTGATTTGAGAGTACCTGGTTCGTTGGAGAGACTTATCATTGGAGGATGCCACTTGGGAGGGTGAGTCTATACTTCAACACCCAACTTCGCTATAGTTGTTTGTGGGCAAGCAACTTCGGGGAGGGAGGACTATAATGCCCCCCTCTTTTTGAATGAGCTAGGACGAAGACCTTTGGCCCTTTTTGTCTTCCCGATGGCCAAAGGAAGTATCAAGAGTGACTAAGTTATATTATTTTATTATATTGTGCAAATATTTTTAAAAATAATAAATCTTATTATTAAAATAAAATGCCAATGTTAAAATACAATTAATTTTAATTGTATTAGAGAGAAAAAAGTGACTTGCTTGTGGGGATAAAAAATATGGAAGTGTGACAATAGGCCCATAAGGAAAAATGTGACCAGCCTAGGGATGATAAACTAATATCATTGGCTGATTTTAGAGGTGCTTTTGGGCTATTTTTATTTTATACGAGCAAGTCGACTTGCTTGAGGGGTATCTACAATTTTACTATCAAATTTTCATTACAAAGAGCTTCCAGCTTTTGTAAGAAATTCCAAGGACGAAAACCCTTATGGATTTATCTCTTACGGACAAAACCCATAAGGGATTGAGAGGGGATTTCACTCAGAAATTTTCAGCAAGCTAACTCATATTTTTCAATCAAGTTTCCAGCAATATTTGGTGTTATTTTGGTGATCAAAGTGCAGCAGTGGATCGAATCCAGTTTAGGAGTTGTTTGGGGTATATTCCAAAGGTATTTTCCTTTGAAAAATTATTGTCAAGCATTCCTATATTTTTATAAATCAGAAGGCTGCAAATTTATATTTGTCTGAGCAATATTTGAAGGGTTTCCAACCAGTTTGAAATCAGATTTCATATCTATTTTTCTGAGTTATTCATCTACTTGTAAATCTAATTTTTAATGAATTTTGGCTTTTAAAAATATTAGAAATCAAGTGGAATAGAAAGTATAATTTTTTGGAAACATTTGCATTGAGTTTTATCAAAAACCCTAGTCGCTTTGGCTGGAATAAAATCCAGTTTTCCCTAGATCGATCTCCACAGGTTTCAAAAACCCTAGTTTGTCATTTGCAATTCATAAAAATTCTGATTTGGGAAAAAGAAATTATTGGGGATCTTTTAGTGAAAAGATCATAGAAAGGTTCAATATGCAAGCTTTGAAGGATGAGTCTCAAGGTAATAGTTCATTGATATTTAATGATACTCCTTTGGTTTCTAATGATTGTATGGGGCAATATGTTGAAGAAAATTCACATTTGCATAAGGATAAAAAGGATGATGTTGGGAACTCAAGAATAAGCCATGAGGATAGTACATGCATATTTGTACAAAGTATGGATGATTACATGGAAAAGGGTAGCTCCAATTGTTGAAGATAAGTGGGTTCAAGAGGGGTATAACATCAAAGGGATCAACACATTGGATAGTGTAACATGGACGGATAGCCCACATTTTGGTACGTACACTTCCAGATTATTGTTTCTATCTTTGCATTTATTGGAACATGTCTTGAATAATGATAAGAGGATACTAAAGGAAATGATAATCTTGCAAGATCCTAATAGCATGCACATGAAGGAATGGGATCCGGGTGTTCCTAAAGGAGAATTGGTGAAGAGTTTTCCCCCTCCCAAAGGCTATGTTATGTTTGAAAAGATAATTAATTCCTTTTTTCATTTGATTCATATGTCAATTGTTATACGTGTGCCTAGAAAGGAATTTTGGGATCAAGATGATGAATGCATCAAATACAACTCACCCAAATTGATAAGGGCAAGGAGAGAGAAATAATTTGTCCATGAAGGTCCGAGGATCACAATAGATGGAATTGTTGGTATGTACATAACAATAGTGACAAGAAGACCATTTGAGGGAAATTTCAATCTTATGAAAGCTTTGGGACATGCGAGTGTTGTCAAGCAAGCATCAAGAATAGGAGGTAAAAGAATTTGGGTTGTTCTTGATATTCCTTTGTTTTTATGATGATTACATGTGGAAAATTACTAAAGAATCTTGTTGGAATTAAAAAAAGGATGGACATCATGAACAAAGAGGAAGAAAGGAGGACTATGTGATTTTTCTTATATGGCTGCAATGTTCTCATCTCCACCATCTACAAGACCATTTTTTTTTGCAAAGGAGCCTCAAAAGTGATAACCAAAAAGCAAAAATTCATGGAGGTAAAGTTTTTTTTCAGATATTTTCTAAGTGCTGGTTCTAACTCAAAAATTCTGAGTTTAAGGAAGGCTAAGGGTAGCTCATTGCTTAAGGGGGTTTCAAATTCATTGCTCCCTAACGTTCCAAAACCATTGGCATTTTACGATAGGTATGTTCACTATATTTCATGGCTCTACTCTATGTTCTTGTCAGGCATTTATTCTAATAATCAGCCTATGCCAAGAAGAAAGAAGATAGAAAGTAAAAGGTGTAGCCCAAGATGCAAAGCATGTGTTGATTTATGTGTGAAGGCTAATTTGAGTGTGGTGCTTGGAGTTCAAGGGTGACATTCGTTGGGAGAACACACTCTCAACTATCATAGCTTGAAGATAAGCCACATAGAAAAAGGTAAGCAGGTCTCTATGCAAGGTACGTTTCCGGAAACACTTGAAATTTGTTATATGATGGAAGATACCATTTCATGTGAGCCATATTTCTATCCTTTATCAAAAGTTACAGCGGATTGGAAAGCCTTAATTTCAGTTGAGTATGCAAAGCATAAGCTTGCTATTGATGTCTTTGAGGGAGAAATAAGTGATGAAAAGTACAAGGTGACAAGCAAGATGGGGAATGTTTATAACATAAGTATGAAAAAAATTATTTTTAGATCTCCTTTCATCATACTTGCTGATTGGCACAAGGAAGCAACCATAATGAAAGATAATTTTCATATTTTCAAAGCATTATGGGTCACCATTGAAGCACTTTCAGCTTTGGTCACTTCAATTGGGAGTGATATGCATATTTTTAGGTATAGATTGAGCAATTCAAGGAGGTCAGGTGCAACAGCTGATGGGAAAACTGGGAATCAAGTTTGGGTGTTCCAAACACCACACTTGAGGCAACCAAAAATATCTTCTACACCAAGGTAATCTTTGTGGCTCATTAATTTTGAGATACACTTGTTTGTTGCTTCCTCATTTGTGTTATTATAGTGGAAGAATGGAAAATAGTGTGGTGTGCATTTTAGAGTATCATAGGGCAACCCGTTTGCATGATATAGGAGTGTCTCAAATACATATTGTTTGCTTGCTTGGGGTCATGATTTGGGTTCTAAAGACCTAACAAATCATTGGAGACGTTTGGGAAACATGTCCCGCTTTGCATTGAAGGAGGAATAAGCATGTTTAGGGAAGCAATTAGAGATGGTAATTTTTAGAGTTTCAAAACTCTTTTAATCACCCTTGATGAAAGTCCATTTGTTGTCACTTCATTGGATGATAGGATGCAAATTTTCAGTCATGTGTTGGATGCAAATTTTAGGAATTATAGACAACGGTAAGCACGTAACCCGAAATACTTATTTTGGTATTCCAAGTATTTATTTTTGGGGCAAGTAAGGAGTGCAAGAATGGGGCAAGGAAGGAAGGATTTCAATCATGAGCCTGTTGATCTTCGTTTTCCAGCCCATGTAAGACAATTTTTAGTATTCACAAATTTGGTTTTTCCTATGAAATTTCAGTTTGGCAGTAGTTATGTCATGGCTATTGGGTTGAGTTTTGCAAAAATCGAGATTTGGGGCTGCCATTTCCAGTCATGAACAACAATATGTTTTCATTTTTTGAGAGCATTCTATCATGAAAAAATGAGGAAGGAGGATTTCCGTTGGAAGAAGGAATGAAATCAGGTTGTGGTGAGTTATTTTCAAAATTGAGAATTCTGATTTTTGAGTGGAAAATGTGAGACTTCAGCAGAGTTTGGGGAAACATGTTGGTATTTTGGGACAACCAATGCATGGTTGAGAGTTGTGCAAGCAAAGAACGGGGATTGGCCATCATTTCCACAAGGCACAAGTGGATGAAGAGAGAAACACATCTTTTTTCTAATATGTTTGCTTCATGTGCAGGAATGTCAAAGAAGAAGCAGTTAAGAATCATTTGGGATCTAGGATCTTACAATTGCTTGAGGATAAGCAATTTTGGGAAAGGAGGACTGTAATGTCCCTTTTTCCCATTTGAGAGCTACTAATTGGTCTTCTTGCCATTCCTTCTCCATGGCAAAGAAGTGAAGAAGACGAAGGGGCGTTGGTTCGAAAGTTCCTTGCAGAGAGCCAACAAATGGAGGCTCTTCATCCACAAATTGTTACAAGATCGTTTGTTTTACAACCAAATCTTTAATGTAGACTGCAAGGGGACGTTGAGATTGTCATCTAGCCACCCACAACTATTGGGGAAGTCTCTAACAACAGAAGGCCATTTTTCTGGCAGCTCTAGTCAAATGCGATCAAGAACCATGTCCATTGAGGCGGGACCAAGAGGAATCATAGGATTAGTTGAGGAAGAGGTAACCAATGCCAGGAGGGTGGATGCCACACTGTGTATCCGCATTCTTCGAGCTGCACATTTCTTGTTTTCTTTCTTTAAGGGTGGTGTCAAAGCATCTTGAACTGGTGATAACCTTTTTCATGATTTCCTTGACATTTGCAACAAGAAAATTAATGTGTTAGTGTCAAAGGTAGACAAATAAATGAAAACAATCACAAGTACCTCTAAGAAGAAAACAAAAAGGAAATAATCCATCAACCATGAATGAAGCATGTACAAGTATTAGAAATCAAAAGCAAAGACATATTGCAATATGTTCCCAACGTAGGGTAGGATAGGTAGAAGACAAAGGGTGGGGACAACAATAATTTCGTAGATGAATTGAAATAAGTAGTAGTTTTCAGCAAAAAAATGAACTTTTTAAACCACCATTAGTTAATGGACATATGTTTAAACAACATACAAACTCACCATTACTGAAAGTAGAGTACATGGATGAAACACCTTGGTGAAAAGTGACAGGACTTTGAAGTGCATAGACAACATCACATCAAGATATTCATAAATCAATGAGAAGGGAGGAATTTGTCGTTGATTTAGTTGTAAGAGTCACAAAGAAGCTAGAACGAAAGAGAAGGGAGGAATTTCAAGCAGCACCATCGAAAGTGACTAAAGTTGATTCTCTTCATGCTTCCTTATTTGAACTTGAGTGTTGTTTAGCAATTTTGCATATCTTTGGAAAGAAAACGAGTGGAAAATGTGAAGCTAATCCAATGAACAAACTCTAGAGATCGTTGTGAATGTTAAATCTTGGCGTTGAATGTTGTCAATATCTATGTTAGGAAAATTATAAAGTGCTCACATTATTGGGAAATACTTATGGGTAAATATTATTGTTATGAGTTGTTTTAACAACTCACGTATATAGGAATTTGTGCAGAGAATAGTGGGGTGAGTTGTTAAACAAACCTCCATGAAAATAAGATTTGTCTCTCCTATGTATATGTACTTGTTTTTCATAACGAATCAATGAAGATTATTGTTGTTTACACAGTGTTCGACTACTCTATCCTTTGCATTTGGTATCAAAGCAACGCAGTTTGATCCAACATCATGGAATTCTAATTGATTATGTAAGGGGCAGTCATACTATATTATGCTCCTGTATATGATCATATTGTCTTTGGCAGATCCGTGGCTTGTTTATATCAATATTGACTTGTCTTACATAGTTTTGTGCGTGCAGTGGAATGTTCTGATTATTTCCAACGTGACTGGGAAGTGCAAATAGAAAATGCAAGACGTCTGAGTGCAGCAGCTGTGGAGGATGTTAGATATGACTCGACTCATTTATGCCATGCGTTAATACATGATCGAGCTGTATGAATAGTGCATTTGCTTGGTTCGGTGTTCTATGTTGTCCTCCCGAAGAAATCAGTTACTATCATTGAATCTTAGCAATTGGATATAGAGAACAATTGTCATCTCCAGGCAATAGAATCATTGAAGTTTTTTTTCCGGTCTTGTAAAGATGCATTTGGCCTGTGCACAGTCTATATCTTCGACATCCTCATGAACGATTAGATATTTAGTATCCTGACAAGTATATGATAAGTTCCATTTAGTGGATGAGTGGAGTAAAAATTTGCATGTCATTTTGACTTGCGAATGCATGCCACATCAATTGAAAGATATTTGAGCAGTGAGTGTTTTTTATTTTTTCTAATAGTCTCACATGCTATTGTCAGTCTCGTCAATTAGCATTTGGTATATGCATATCAAAGACCAAGTCCACATCCATTTTTTTGCAAGTGGTTATGTTGACAATTCGTAAAAGCACTAGCTAGTGAATGTTACCAACCATCTCGGGCTTTGTTATTAGTTGTAAAGGATTGTCAAAATTATAGTGTCTTTTTGTCATCACAAGTGTCAAAGGGCCCATTATATTTCGAAGCGCTTAAATTTTCTGTCTATTATAAAAGGGGTTGTTAAGAAGTGTGTTGTATGATTTTGTCCCTTTGAAGTAATTAGTAGTTTGATTCACTTAGTGTCATTTATAAGAGACTAGTGTTATTATCGTGTAAGTATTGTTTGTAATTGTCTAAAATAGTGTAAGCGTCAAGAGTCGCAAGTTATATTTATTTTAAAGTTGTCAAAAGTTGTTATCAAATGTCGTCTTGTCTTCAAAATTATAGTTGGCTTGTCAAATATTGTTGTGTCATTTGGAAATTAAGAGTCAAGTTGAGTCGTTTTCAGTGTTGTTAAAGTCCAAAAACTAAAAAAAAATGCCTTACAAACACATTTTCAGTGGAATCCGACGTGCAATTAAGGTACGTAAAATTGGGCTCCATGATCAAATCCTAGTTGAGTTAGCAGTATGTCATTGGAGGACAGAGGCACAGGAGGTTGGAGGTCAATTAATACGTGTCTCGTTCAGTCACCAATGATGGGGCCACATAGATCAATTATGGTGGAAAAAAAAATTGTGGTGTGAGAATCTTATTTTTTAGTTGTGTAGTGTGTGCTTCATTACTATTTACCGCTTTGAGTGGTGTGTATTGTGCATGCTGGAAAATAGTTGATATAGGAAGGCAACTAACTACAAACATCCTATGCATGTTGCAGTGATCCTCTAATTGTTGTACTTTCGTTGGAAGATGATCGGCCAATGAATGTATTCACTGTCAACGGTGATCATGTGCAGCAAAATCTAGACAGCAGTATGTAGTTCGATACGATTTTATTTTCAGTGTCCAAATGGAAATTTCCATTGTGGGAGAGAATACATCAATGTTCCATATTCAATTATGCCCCGCCAACAGCTTAAAGTCAAAGGCAGCTTCTGTGGACAGTGGTAGATGTCTATGCTGTTAGAGATTGAGTTGC